>SJXQ01006653.1:411181-502570 GCA_006408695.1 Aepyceros melampus | reverse complement strand
GAAGGAATGATGCTAAAGCTGAAACTCCAGTACTTTGGCCACCTCATGCGAAGAGTTAACTCATTGGAAAAGACTCTGATGCTGGGAGAGATTGAGGGAGGGAGGAGAAGGGGACAACAGAGGATGAGATGGCTGGATGGCATCACTGACTCGATGGACGTGAGTCTGAGTGAACTCCGGAAGTTGGTGATGGACAGGGAGGCCTGGCGTGCTGCAATTCATGGGGTCACAAAGAGTCGGACACGACTGAGTGACTGAACTTAACTGAAGGGATTATTGGAGAATATGCTGGCAAAGCAGATCTGGCCACATAGTCGAGGCCAAGAATGCTGGCTCACAAGGAACACTGACTGCATGCTGAGTGGATGACACTTATTTTTAAAGATTAACAGAGGAAGATAAAAGAATATGGTCTTTTTTCATTGTGTTGTGTCCTTCACTATTACTATTACTTGTAGGGACATCAGTGTGGGTGTCAGTGCCATTCCTGTTTTATTTTAACAGGAAGATTTTAATGATGTTTTTTATAGAACTACTGGGCTTCCCAGGTGGCTCAGTGGTAAAGAATCTGCCTGCAAATGCAGGAGACACAGTTTCAATCCCTAGGTCAGGAAGGTACCCTGGAAAAGGAAATGGCAACCAACCCCAGTATTCTTGCCTGAAGAGTCCCACTGACAGAGAAGCCTGGCAGGCTACAGTCCATGGGATCATAAAGAGTCAGACACTACTTAGCGACTAAACAACAACAGCAAATCTGGGACTGACGGAAAACATGAGGTTTTGTTTTTCTCCTGGAGTCCTGCCTTATGTATTGCTGCCCCTTGGTGCATTTTAAATATCATCTACAATACTCTTTAGAATGAAGTGGGATATAAACAAATAAAAATATCAGATTATGGAATTATCCAATAAAACAGGTGAACATAGCTAGAAAGCTTGTGCTGCTAGTTTTCACAATTAATCCTTGTCAATGGAGTTATAGCCATGGAGCTTGTCTCTCTTATTCCATCAGAGCCAGTTCTTACTTGAGATCTGAGATGAGTTTGAAACTTCATCTGAAGATAGACATAGGGTGGGAAGTTTGGATAACATCCAGAGAAAAGCAGTAAAAATGATTAATAGCTTAGTAAATAAGACCTCAGAGGGATGTTGTTTAAAGAAGTTGAGAATCTTAATCAATGGCAAAAGAATGATTTAAATATCTTGAATCACAGTGTTTTTATCTCTATTTTCACAGTGAATACATGGAGAAGTGAGCTTAACTTGTAGCAAGCAAATTCAAATTAGACCAAACAGGAAAAAAGACTCACAATATTAACATTCAGTTCAGTTCAGTTCAGTTCAGTCGCTCAGTCGTGTCCGACTCTTTGCAACCCCATGAATCGCAGGACGCCAGGTCTCCCTGTCCATCACCATCTCCTGGAATTCACTCAAATTCACGTCCATTGAGTTGGTGATGCCAGCCATCTCATCCTCTGTCATCCCCTTTTCCTCCTGCCCACAGTCCCTCCCAGCATCAGAGTCTTTTCCAATGAGTCAACTCTTCGCATGAGGTGGCCAAAATACTGGAGTTTCAGCTTTAGCATCATTCCTTCTAAAGAACACCCAGGGCTGATCTCCTAATGGACTGGTTGGATCTCCTTGCAGTCCAAGGGACTCTCAAGAGTCTTCTCTAACACCACAGTTCAAAGTCATCAATTCTTCGGTGCTCAGCTTTCTTCACAGTCCAACTCCCACATCCATACATGACCACTGGAAAAACCATAGCCTGGACTAGAAGGACCTTAATCAGCAGAGTAATGTCTCTGCTTTTGAATATGCTATCTAGGTTAGTTATAACTTTTCTTCCAAGGACTAAGCATCTTTGAATTTCATGGCTGCACTCACCATCTGCAGTGATTTTGGAGCCCCCCCAAAATAAAGTCTGACATTGTTTCCACTGTTTCCTCATCTATTTCCTTTGGAGTGATGGGACCGGATGCCATGATCTTCGTTTTCTGAATGTTGAGCTTTAAGCCAACTTTTTCACTCTCCTCTTTCACTTTCATCAAGAGGCTCCTTTGTTCCTCTTCACTGTCTGCCATAAGGGTGGTGTTATCTGTATATCTGAAGTTATTGATGTTTCTTCTGGCAATCTTGATTCCAGCTTGTGCTTCTTCCAGCCCAGCGTTTCTCATGATGTACTCTGCATATAAGTTAAATAAGCAGGGTAACAATATACAGCCTTGATGTACTCTCTTTCCTATTGGGAACCAGTCCAGCTCTAACTGTTGCTTCCTGACCTGCATATAAGTTTCTCAAGAGGCAGGTCAGGTGGTCTGGTATTTCCATCTCTTTCAGAATTTCCCACAGTTTGTGATGATCCACACAATCAAAGGCTTTGGCATAGTCAATAAAGCAGAAATAGATGTTTTTCTGGAACTCTCTTGCTTTTTCCATGATCCAGTGGATGCTGGCAATTGGATCTCTGGTTCCTCTGCCTTTTCTAAATGGAAGTTCATGGTTCATGTGTTGCTGAAGCCTGTCTTGGAGAATCTTGAGCATTACTTTACTAGTGTGTGAGATGAGTACAATTGTGTGGTAGTTTGAGCATTCTTTGGCATTGCCTTTCTTTGGAATTGGAATGAATACTGACCTTTTCCAGTCCTGTGGCCACTGCTGAGTTTCCAAATTTGCTGGCATATTGAGTGCAGCACTTTCACCAGCATCATCTTTCAGGATTTGAAACAGCTCAACTGGAATTCCATCACCTCCACTAGCTTTGTTCATAGTGATGCTTTCTAAGGCCCACTTGACTTCACATTCCAGGATGTCTTGCTCTAGGTGAGTGACCATACCATTCTGATTATCTTGGTCCTGAAGATCTTTTTTATACATTGGTTTAACACATTTACAGACTGAATTATTCATTTAAAATAGAGGTGGTTACTAGGAGCTGAGGGCTGGAAGAAGTGGGAACATGTTGGTCAAAGGAGCCAAATTTCCAGTTGTAAGATTAATAAATTCTGGAGTCCTAATATAGAGCATTAGTGAAGTGAAGTCGCTCAGTTGTGTCCGACTCTGCGACCCCATGGACTGTAGCCTATCAGGCTCCTCCATCCATGGGTTTTTCCAGGCAAGAATACTGGAGTGGGTTGCCATTTTCTTCTCCAGGAGATCTTCCCGACCCAGGGATTGAACCCAGGTCTACTGCATTGTAGGCAGACTGTTTACCATCTTAGCCATCAGGGAAGTCCCATAATATAGAGCATTAGATTATAGTTAATAACACTATTATGCACTTAAGATTTGCTAAGAGAATAGATCTGTTCTCACCACAAAAAAGAAACGGTAATTCTGTGATGGGTTGAAGGTCTGTTGGTAATTGTTTTGCAATATATAAGTATATCAAATCAACATGTTAAAGTTATATATCAGTTCTATCTCAATAAAGCTGGAGGGGAAAAAAAAAATAGAAGAGATGCCTGTCTGAGATTTTTAAGGCAAATGTGAAGAACCACATTTCCATTGATTCTTCTGTCTGGGTTTGTTGTTGTTACTGTTTCGTGACATAAATCTCTAAAAGAGCTAGGTGTCACAATTTGAGTTCTCTGGAAGCAGATGCTGAGGTAGTTAGAAGAGCGAAATATTTATTGGGGAGAGAACCCCTGAATGGGCGTGAGAATCAGGAGTGGGTAGAGAGTACTGTTAGTTTGTGTGCCAGCCTAGAAACGTGTTTGCCAGCCAAGCAGGAGGTCAGAGCACAGCATTCCCAGTCGAGGGATGCTGTGCTGATGGAAGCGGCAGAGCTTGTGTCTCTGCTTTGTTCAGTCGGTGGCTGGAAGCTGCTGCAAGAAGAGCGTGCCCTTAGCTGCCACTGTCTGGCCCAGTCATTTGCAGGGGGCCACACAGGTGGTGTGACGTCAGCTGGAAGACCAAGGCAGCCTCTGATGGACTACCAGCCGGAGGCTGAGAGGGCGTCACATCCCTCACAGCTGGGCAGCAAGTCCTTTCTGGAAGGGGAATAGGAGTGCCATATCTCTCTGAGTGCCACATGGTGAACAACACACTTCTCTTTGATTGCAATTAAATAAATATTTTTTAAAGCCATCTTTCTATGTTAAAATGCAATCTACAAATTATTATTGAAATATTCACTATTTTTTTTTTATGGAGAGTTGCATGAGAGTTACATAGCCAAATGCACCTAAGTATGAATTATCAGGTTTACCTAATAAAAGACCACAGCCTAAGAATAACAGTGGGCATTCAAAATCAGACATTTTACCCACATTATTTATAGTGAAGAACCTAGGTTAAAATTTTAAGTCCGCTTTATGTTAAAACCCCGGAGGCAGGCCATGCCTCACGGAAGATAACTTTCCCCTTATCTGGTGACTCAGAGTCTCCTGGTCCCTAACAAAGCCCCATTCTATTAATTCTTAACTGATAACTTACAACCTAGTTTCCTGACCTTGCGAAGAGACCCCCTCTCAAAAAGATGTATTTTCTGTCGGACTTTTCCGGGTAATTGTTCTTCTAAGAACTGGCCAAGCGCCGCAGGGTGGTCAGTCAACTGTTTTGACTTAATTACCTGCAGACCTATCCCACCAATCAAGCGTCCTCACCCCACCTACACCTGCCTATGGCTCCCTACCACATTGTTCCCAATATCCTGACCCACCCACACCTGCCTGTGATTTTTCGGTATAAAAGTTCCTCGTGATTAGTGTTCGAGGTTCATCTCCTCGGGTGGAGATTGAACCCCGGCGTGCTGGCCTAATAAATCCTCTTGCCTGTTGCATCGAATCCGAGTCCTGTGGTCTTTAGAGCGACAGATCCTGAGAAAAGGCTGTTAGGTCTTACAATAGCCTTCCAACAACCTTGCAAGATGGGGACTATGATTCAATTTTTCAGCTGAAGAAGCTGTAAGTCACATTGTTTAGGAGATTTTTTTTCTGTAACCTTTGGCTATTAAATGGCAGAGCTGATATGTTAGGTTTCTATATTATTCTGAATGTACTTTGCATTTTACCAAGATGACTGATGCAAAAAATTACAATATGACTGCCTACTTTGTATTTTGTCAAAATAATTCTTATGTACTTTGGTCCAGATTCTGGGGATGTTTGATATAATCTTTATTGTAGTAAAATAAAACATGGTTTTTGGCATATACTTAGCAGGGTAGAATTAAGTTTTGACTGGATTCTTTGTAACACTTGGGTAATTGTTTCCTGTATATGTATATATGTTAGCTGACCACATTTGCTTAGGTTATGTCTCCTTTCCATAGGATCTTGGGGTTTAGAGATCCTCCTTTTATTTTTAGCTTTATATATCATTTACCTAATCTTTTAAAATAAGATAACATCACAGTCAAAATATAAGGTTTAAGCAGACTGTGACATCAACTGTAAGGAATTTCTGAGAATAAAATAAATCCTCCTATCTCTAATTTTTTGGTATTTTATGCACAACAACATATGTTAAGCATCTCAGTAATGTTCTCTTAATATTTTTAACTGATGAAATTAACTTATTTCTTTTATCTAGAGGTCATTAGAACCAGCTGTGTGATCAAATACTTCTAAGGCTAGAAAAGTGATACTGCAACTTGTTTAGGTATTTACTGATGGGTAAATTCAGCACCAGGGCACTTCATCAACTCACATTTAATTCATTCAGATTTCTTAAGAATCGGCCTCAAATCAGACTAAAATTTGTTTTATTGAATAACGTAGGCATGTGAACAATTTGGAGGAATTGACTATTTATTCCAAAGAAATGTTTTTGAAGAACTTTACCATGTTACATTTTATTGCTAATGATGCAACTGATAGCTGCCATCTTTGTACTGAGGTGGGGACACCATCTGTGAGATAATAGAAAAATATATATTGGTCTCTGATACTGATTCTTGGCAGAGAGCTCCTAAAACCCTTATAGATTCCTAAATGATAAGAGTACAGGAGTATCTTTTGTTCTAATATTTGGTCTTTGATCTTGGATTCTTAACAAAGAGCTCCTAAATAGTTTGGAATTTCCTAGGTGATAGAAATGTCTTTTGTTCTATTGAGGGGATTGTTGGTGGGCTTCTGGATGGGGCTGGTTACCACAAAGACCATGTCATAATTAGAAGCTTGGAATTTTCAGCCCCACTCTCCATTCTCCAGAGAGGGGAGAGGAGCTGGAAATGGAGTTAGTAATTGATCATGTTTCTATGAGCAAACCTCCATAAAATCCCAATCGTGTGTGGTTTGGAAAGCTTGGTGAACACATCCACATACTAGGAGGGAGACATACCCCAGCTCCATGGGGACAGAAGCTCCTGTGCTTAGGATCTTCCCAGACCTTGCCTTATGTATCTCTTCATCTGGCTATACAAATATGCGTGCATGTGTGCTAAGTTGCTTCAGTTGTGTCCGACTCTTTGCGACCCTATTGTAGCCATGCCCTCCCCCCGGGCATCTTCCCTACCCAGGGATCGAACCTGCATTGGTTACGTCTCCTGCATTGGTTCTTTACCACTAGCACCACCTGGGAAGACTCTATTCATATATATATATATATATATATATATATATATTCATATATATCCTTTGTTATATTCCTTAATAAAACTAGTAGGTGTAAGTGTTGCCCTGAGTTTTGTGAGCTATTCTAGCAAATAATGGAACCCAGTGAGGAGTTCCATCAGTGGGAACTGCTGATTTGTGGCTGTCAAACAAAAGTTTTGAGTAATCAGGGGAACTACACGATTGCGTCTGAAACTGGGGACAGTCTTGCAGAGCTGTGGGATATGATAGTACCTCCAGGTAGACAGAGTCAGCATTGAGTTATATTGTGGGACACCTAACTGTATCACAGAATTGCCTGGTGTGGGAAAAACTCCCACACTTCTAGTGTCAGAAATGTGAATGTGGTAGTCATTTGAGAGTAAAGGAGAAACACAGGAGAAGGGCTGAGTTTTTCCCAATTCACTATCACCTGTCCATTTAAATTCCATGTTATGGAGTTCTGATTTTACACCCTATTTGTCTCTGAAACAGTTTTCAAAACCCACTATAGTGTGTATGTGTATATGTCTGTATGTGCAGGCAAGACTAGTTCAGTCAGTTCAGTTCAATTGCTCAGTCCTGTCTGACTCTTCGTGACACCAAAGAGCACAGCAACAGACCTCTGGACCACAGCACGCCAGGCCTGCTTGTCCGTTACCAACTCCCGGAATTCACTCAGACTCACGCCCATCGAGTCAGTGATGCCATCCAGCCATCTCATCCTCTGTTGTCCCCTTCTCCTCCTGCCTTCAATCTTTCCCAGCATCAGAGTCTTTTCAAATGAGTCAGCTTTTTGCAACAGGTGGCCAAAGTATTGGAGTTTCAGCTTCAACATCGGTCCTTCCAATGAACACCCAGGACTGATCTTTAGATTGGACCGGTTGGATCTCCTTGCAGTCCAAGGGACTCTCAAGAGTCTTCTCCAGCACCACAGTTCAAAAGCATCAATTCTTCGGTGCTCAGCTTTCTTTAGAGTCCAACTCTCACATCCATACATGACCACTGGAAAAACCATAGCCTTGATGAGACAGACCTTTGTTGACAAAGTAATATCTCTGCTTTTTAATATGCTGTCTAGGTTGGTCATAACTTTCCTTCCAAGGAGTAAGAATCTCTTCATTTCATGGCTGCAGTCACCGTCTTCAGTGATTTTGGAGCCCCAGAAAATAAAGTCAGCCACTATTTCCACTGTTTCCCCATCTATTTGCCATGAAGTGATGAGACCGGATGCCATGATCTTTGTTTTCTGAATGTTGAGCTTTAAGCCAACTTTTGCACTCTCCTCTTTCACTTTCATCAAGAGACTCTTTAGTTCTTCTTCACTTCTGCCATAAGGATGGTGTCATCTGCATATCTGAGGTTATTGATATTTCTCCCAGCAATCTTCATTCCAGCTAATGCTTTATGCAGACCAGCATTTCTCATGCATATAAGTTAAACAAGCAGGGTGAAAATATACAGCCTTGATGTACTCCTTTTCTATTTGGAACCAGTCTGTTGTTCCGTCCAGTTTTAACTGTTGGTTCCTGACCTGCATATAGATTTCTCAAGAGGCAGATCAGGTGGTCTGGTATTCCAATCTCTTTTAGAATTTTCCACAGTTTGTGGTGATCCACACAGTCAATGGCTTTGGCATAGTTAGTAAAGCACAAATAGATGTTTTTCTGGAATGCTCTTGCTTTTTTGATGATCCAGTGGATTTTGGCAATTTGATCTCTGGTTCCTCTGCCTTTTCTAAAACCAGCTTGAACATCTGGAAGTTCACAGTTCATGTATTGTTAAAGCCTGGCTTGGAGAATTTTGAACATTACTTTGCTAGTGTGTGAGATGAGTGCAATTGTGCAGTAGTTTGAACATTCTTTGGCATTGCCTTTCTTTGAGATTGGAATGAAAACTGACCTTTTCCCGTCCTGTGGCCACTGCTGAGTTTTCCAAATTTGCTGGCATATTGAGTGCAGCACTTTCACTAGCATCATCTTCTAGGATTTGAAACAGCTCCACTGGAATTCCATCACCATCACTAGCTTTGTTTGTAGTGACACTTCCTAAGGCCCACTTGACTTCACATTCCAAGATGTCTGGCTCTAGGTGAGTGATCGCACCATCATGATTATCTTGGTTGTGAAGATATTTTTGTACAGTTCTTCTGTGTATTCTTGCCACCTCTTCTTAATATCTTTTGCTTCTGTTAGATCCATAGCATTTCTATCCTTTATTGAGCCCATCTTTGCATGAAATGTTCCCTTCATATCTGATTTCCCCTCATCCTTAAGAACCAGAGATGAAGCCTGTATTATACTCTCTTGGTCCATTGACTATAGTTAACACATTCTGTCACCTTTTTATTAGTTGAGTATGGCCCCAATAAGATAAGGTACCCCTGATACCTGTAAAAGTGAAAGTGTTAGTCCCTCAGTCATGTCCAGCTCTTTGTGATCCCATGGACTGTAGCCCACCAGGCTCCTTTGTCCTTGGAATTCTCCAGATGAGAATACTGGAGCGGGTTGTCATTCCCTTCTACAGAAGATCTTCCTGTCTCCGGGGTTGAACACAGGTTTTCTGCATTGCAGGTGGATCCTTTACCATCTGAGCCATCAGGGAAGTCCTGGTACTTGGCCTCTGATCTTATTTGCAAACAGCATGTGGGCAGATGTGGTTCAATAAAGGATCTTGAGATGAGATGATCCTGGTTTTAGTGTGGGCCCTGAATCCTGTGACTCAGTTCAGTTCTAGCATCTTATAAAAGAAAGGAGAGGGAGCCTTGAGACACAGAGTGGGAGCTCAAGTGAAGATAGAGGTGGTGTTTGAAGTGACTGAAGACGTGTGTCTCCAAACTAAGGACTGCGTGCAGCTACCAAGAAGGTCAAAAGCTGTGAGAGAAGAAATTTCTGTTGTTTTAAGCTACTGAATTTGCTCAATTTTGTTACGTTACCCCCAGAAAACTAGCATATACTCTTAGTCTCAGAACCCTGAGTTGTTCTGAGTTGAATATATTAGGTGAGATAGACCATCAAGTATGAGGGGCAACACTTGCTTGTGAGGTCATCTCTCCACAGGGTGATCAGGGAAGGTCCTCACTGCTTCCCAGCTAAATTTGTTTCTATAGCACTCTTCAGCACATGGCATACTTCATGCCATATTTTTCTAATTTTTAAAAATTGAAGTAGAGTAGACTTATGTATTTTTCCAATTTTTAATGTTTATTGATGTCTTTTTCCCACTAGATGATAAACTCCCTTCGAGCATGGATTTTTGCTTGTTTTATTCCTTGTTATCTAGACCAGTGTTGTAATGAAATTACTAATTCAGGAGGATTATCGGTTGTCAGTTATCAATTTAGTGAAGATTTATGATGAAACACTTGTATACCCCAGAGTAACACTACACAGATTACTTTCAGGTTGTAAAGGGGAAAATGCTGCTATTAAATAGAGAAATCAAATTATCACCACCCTATAGTGGTTAATATAGTGGTTAATCTTAGTATCATCAATGGTAGGCAACTAGATAGTACATTGTGTTTTCTTAGGTGATGTAAAATGAAGTTGGTAACATTACTTATGATACTGTGTAGCCACATGTGGTTAACTTAAATCCACAGAGTATCCTTACAGCTCTCAGTTATGAAGTAAGGAACAAGCTAAATTTCACCACAGAGAAGAAATCAGACAAATTCAGAAGGTGGTATATCCTGTAGGATGACAGTTCAGAGTCATTAAAATAAAGGGTTTGTTCCAGATAAGAAGAGGCACAAGGAATAAAACAACTAGGTGCAGTATATGGGCTTGATTTATATAGATCAGTCGTAAATGGAACATTTGGTCCATGAATAGAATTTAAGTTCTCATGTGGTGAGATGAACATTTTTTGAAATAAATATAATGAATTTGAACTGGAAAAGTATAGGAATATTGAGAGTATTATCTTATTTTGATAAAAATACAGTGTTTCACTGTTCAATAATTATTTCTATTTTTAAATTTTAATTAAATTTTTTTTAGTTTGTTTTGCTTTACAATACTGTATTCATTTTGCTATACATTGACATGAATCAGCCACGAGTGTACATGAACTCCCATACACACTGAGGAAACCAGAATTGAAAGAGACACGTGTACCCCAATGTTCATCGCAGCACTATTTATAATAGCCAGGACATGGAAGCAACCTAGATGTCCATCAGCAGATGAATGGATAAGAAAGCTGTGGTACATATACACAATGGAGTATTACTCAGCCATTAAAAAGAATACATTTGAATCAGTTCTAATGAGGCGGATGAAGCTGGAGCCGATTATACAGTGAAGTAACCCAGAAAGAAAAACACCAATACAGTATACTAACACATATATATGGAATTTAGAAAGATGGTAATGATAAACCTGTACGGAGACAGCAAAAGAGACACAGATGTACAGAATTATTTCTATTTTATATAACAAGTTACATGTTATATTCGACTCTTTGTGACCCAGTGGACTGTAGCCCTCCAGGCTCCTCTGTCCATGGGGATTCTGCAGGCAAGAATACTGGAGTGGGTTGCCTTGACCTCCTCCAGGAGATCTTCTCAACCCAGGAAGAGATGAACTCTCATCCCTTATGTCTCTTGCATTGGCAGGCAGGTTCTTTGCCGCTAGTGCCACCTGGGAAGCCCCAAGATAAATGGTTAAAAACAGTATGTATAGAATAATAGTAAAGGGAAATATACACATTCAGATATTTTGTTTAATTAGGCACTTAGCTCATAGATTTTTTTGAGTTATTGTTTCTGGATGAAAGGAAGGAAAATTGCCTTTGGGGTATAAGTGAAAGAGGGGAGTGGGTACACAGAGACCAAAGTGCTTCACATTTCAAGTCATAAACCTGCCACCCACAAGAAGGTTAACTGTTACAATTCGTTTGAAGAGCTGTAGGCCCAAAGTAAGTTTTATAATTGCATGCCTTTAAATTCTCAAGATTTCTGGACCTAAGTGAAATTGATCTTCCCCTAGTTGACCTAAATTAGTGAGTTATATTAACTCATATCATAACTAGCTCCATTTGTTCATTATGTTTCAAAAATTCTGGAAATTCTCTTTTAATCTTTTTAAAATTTAAATGACTCTACCTCGAAAAGACAGAATCTCAATATTTGATCTAGAGTTTTATAGGCTCTAAGTATTTTTTCTTCTTTTCCTTCCTGCCCCATCCCTGCCATGTTTCCTTTCTTCCTTCCTTTTATCCATCCCTCTCTCCCTTCTGCCTCTTCCTCTTTTCTGTCTCTTTATTTACATCATCTACTAACACCATGGGCTTCCCAGGTGGCTCAGTTATAAAGAATCTACCTGCCAAACAGGAGATGCAGGTTCGATCCTTGGGTTGGGAAGATCCCCTGGAGAAAGAAATGGCAACCCACTTCTGTATTCTTGTCTGGAAATCCCATGGATAGAGGAGTCTGGTGGGCTGCAGTCCATGGGGTCACAAAAGGAGTCGAACATAACTTAGTGTGTAAACAACAACAACCAGTACCATATTCATTTCAGATAATTTTTTTAAAGAAAAAATTCGAAGCCCCTGATTTGAAAGCCCCTGATTTCATTCCTATCTGTTTCTCTTCAGAGAGAAGCACTTTTAGTTTGTTTGTTTGTTTTGTATGCATGATTTTATACTGTTAAATAAGTATAAACAATATTTTACTGTTCAGTAAAGCATAAATTTCCATAAGTTGTTTTGATAATATGTTTTTGCTTGTTTTTGGACGGTATATATTATGCTGTACAAATGCTTTGCAACTCTCTTTTGTCAGTGTTATATTTTTGAGATTTATCCATGTTGCCATAAATAGCAAGATTTAGTTTGTTCATTTTAGTTGCTAAAATAGTGTTACATTTTATGACTCTATCAAAATATATTCTTTTAAAATTTAAATATATTGGGCTATCTGTTGTTTTGCTTCCATAAACATAGCTGTAAGTAGCATTTTTAAATTCCTCCTTATGTGCATGTTAGAGAGTTTCTCTAAGATATATACATATAAGCAGAATTACTAGGTATGAGGCTGTGTGTATCTTCACCTTTTCTAGACATGCTGAATCATGCTCCCAAGTGGTTGTTTCAGTTGCCATTTCCTTCTCCAAGTTCTATCAGCAGTAAATGAAATATTCCTATTGTATTGTATCTGGCCAATAATAGGTGTTTTCATACTCTAAAAATTTGCCAATTTGGTAATTGTGAACTGATACCTCATTGTTTTATTTACCTCATTCCTAATAAGGTTAAAAATCTTTTCACATATTAAGTGACCAGTGGATTTCCTGTTTTGTGAGCTGCCCATTTTTCTATTGGGTGATTGATTTCCATGCATTTTTTGTATGTTCTGAGAGCTAATTCTTTGTTAGGTACATGTGTTACAAATATTTTCTCCCAGTCTGTGACTTGAATTTTCACTATTTGTATTGAATCTTATTGTAAAAAAGCTTATTTTTAATATAGTGTATCTAGAAAGTTTTCATTTTGTCATTTGTGCTTTTCCGTGTTTTGTTTAAGAATATACTTTAACATCATTTTGTCTCCTTTATTTTCTTCTAGAGTGTTTAAAGGTTTGCTTTCCACATTTAGATTTTTAATCTCCCTGGGTTATTTTTAATATGTAATAGTATTAAGTAGGGAATCATATGGGTATCTTATTTTCTGATCACCATTTGTCTATTAGCCCTTCTTTTTTCCATTGTAATTACACTTCTGTCATATATCAAATATCCACACATGCAATTGTACTCTAGTTTCATTGATCTACTGAGAGTCTGTCATACTTTCAGTACTCTGATTTATAAATGGGATCAACTTTCTGTATTAGGCTAATTAGTTGTTACAATTATAGAGATACCAGGTTTTGTATAATGAGTTGCATTTGCCAATTTTTCTCAATTCTTTCATTAAGGGTTTTCTTACTGACTTGAATCAGTGTGAGGCCTGGATCCTGCTTTCAACTTCATTACTAACTAGTTCTGTGCCCTTGGGAAAGTTACTCATGTCACTAACCTTCAGTGTTCTCTTTGCAAAGAAGCAGGTCTTATTACCCAACTAACAAAATGCAGTTGTTGTTGTGAAGGTTAAATAAAAAAGTGAAGGTAGATAGTGTAGAGACCTCCAAAATGTTCGTTCATTTAAAAAATTTTATCATCTGACAGAGTCTGAAAATTAGTAGATATGAAATAAAGGCTAATTAAATCAACATTTATACACACACCCAAACACACATACTCTGAAGACCCTTCTTGCCATTCAAAGCTTTAGGGAATTTCTCTCGTTATGAAGTCACAAGTTTCATTTGTTTTCTCTTCTTGAATAAGAACATACTACCCTTTTTATTAAAGAAATCCAAAACATAAGCCTGGGGGAAACGATTCCAGGGGAGATAACCATTTGAAAACACTGAGTTATCTCTTAGTTTCAGGTAAGATACCTGTGCTTTACTAATTCATTGTAGGTATGAAAGCTGTCAGAGAAAAAAATGGGCGTTACAATTATGTGACTTTAAAGTATTTTCCAAAAGAGCCATATCTGTCATCAGTCATGAAAGCTGACCAAATGCACATGATGACTGACAGACAGCTGGTTCTCATTCATATTAAGTTCCTCTCAAGCGAAAGGAATGTTAAGGCAATCTGGCCTCATATTATGTTGATTCCAAAGTAATTACATTTGTTATTTCCAGGCAATGCAGTAAATCAAGCCGTGGCAAGTAGGTAGATGTTTCACAGAAGTAATTTTGGAGACCATTAAATATGATCACGTGTTGCGCTGAGCCCTCTTCTGCCTCAGGACAAATGAGGTCCAGTCCAGGTGTGGGGGAGGGGAGAGAATAGAAGCAGACTTATTTTCTTTGAAAGATAGGAAAACATGTTTTTTTGCATGTTGAGGGAGAATTGACAAGAAACAAAGGAGTTTAGTTAAGGCATGCAGGGGTCAAAGGAATGGTCAAACTGCCCCTGTGCTAGGGATTTGTTGTCTCTGTTCTCAGTCCAAGGGCTGCCAAGTTCAGCTGCTTCCCAGGCAGTTGTGTACCTCCCCCAAACACACCTGCTATCCCAGCATTTCCTCTGCTGTGGAGTAAGCTGGCCCTTAATTAATGTCTACAGCACAAGGTTTATGACCCTTTTGATTTCATTATAGTTTGAAACTCTGTGGAGCTTCCTCCCATTCACATAAAGGCCAAATGCTTTTAGAATCCTTTAGTAAACCGATTGCCTAAAGGCTGAATTCAGGAAGGAATCTAATATAGACACTAAATGATCATTTTGTTGTCTCAAAGTCTCTGTTCAAAATGGACATAATTCTTCTTTTAACCTGTGGTCTGGCCTCCCCTTAATTCCAGCTTCCTAAAGAGTTATCAGAATGTAAGAATAAAGAAAACCAAAGCTGAATTTGACTTTAAAAGGGATCCTTGCCTTAAACAGAGATTGGCGTAAGAGTAGAATTAAGACTCATTGACTCTACATTTTTTCCTGTATACATCAGAGATCTGTCAGTTGCTCAGAGCATTTTAAAGGATTGGGGAATAAAAATTCTGGAATGCTTTAGAGAACTGCCTGGAGGCCTTAGGAAAAGGTGACCTTTGGAAGACTTTCCCAGCTCTGCACCATTCCTGGAGAGAGCACACAAACTGGTTCCATGTGGAAGGCGGCAGGGGAGGGCATGGCTCCTGATCATTAGGGGTAGGCCGGTTTCAATTGCAATGAAATATCCAGTGGTGAAGATTTTTCACTTCATGTCTCTTCAGAGAAATTGGGCCCTTCTCATTGTTCCTGTAACATGGTTTAACCTGGCCAGTGTTTGTCAGTGATTTAGCTTATAGCCTACAGAATTTCACTCGGGGAACCTGAAATCAGAAATAACATAAACACATGAGGATGCGTAGAGAGTAAGAGAGAAGGAATGAGAATTATCAATCAAATGGAAATATAAATAAATAAATATATATATATATATATATATATATATATAAAATTTCAGGGCTTCCCTGATGACTTGGATGGTCAAGAATCTGCCTGCAATGCAGGAGACCTGGGCTCAATCTCTGGGTCAGGAAAATCCCCTGGAGAAGGGAATGGCTACCCATTCCAGTATTCTTGCTGGGAGATCCAATGGACAGAGGAGCCTGGCAGGTTACAGTCCATGGGGTTGCAAAGAGTTGGACACGACTGAGCAACTAACACGTTTTTGCTTTTTCATACATATATCTGTGTGTGTGTGTATATATATATTTTTTTCTTAATTTTGTTTCTTTCCTCCAGATTCATTTGCTATATTTACATGTTATATTTAAAAATGAGCCAGAAACAGCTTATTAAGGGAAGTGGGTTTTGTTTTCCTCATTTTGGAAAACATTTGAAATTTCAAAACACTCACTACGTAACATGAGTTTTTAGAGCAAGTATGATTGATTATGTAAATGAAGAGGAAAATAAATATATAAATATCTATGTACAGTTCATGCATTGTTTTATCCATGTACATAGACAATGTATGCTTTGCCTTCAGCAGATCCAAAATAGTAGATACTGTGAAATGTTTTGAGAAAAGTAGACTACAGGAGCCCACACAGAATGACATGACATGATGGTGATATCACATTTTTCTTAGTTTATTCATTTCTTTCCTCTACTTCCTGTGAAGATGTCATAAACATCTCAGCCTACACTGAGAGTGCTAACATACTGCTCTGTGGAGCCCAGTAGTCCCAGCCACGCCTGAACTGGATCCCACATGCTTATTTCCCCTGCCTGGGGAACATCACACTCACTGTCTGCAGCAGGAGTCTGATCTGCTTGGGGTTGCGGATTCTCATGCTGGTTTCCCACTAATCGCTTGTGTGAATTTGGAGACCTCACTTCACCTTTTAGCCCCTGGTATCCATTTACTTGGCACAGAATAATTTGCAATACATTTTGATTAATTAACTAATTAGGAATGTGAGTTTGATCTTGGAGTCTTAAGACCCCTTTGCCCCATTCAACAATTTTTTGTTACCATTTTTGACTCAGAAAAAAAATAACAGATTTTTAGTGTCTTGACTAACAAGATGGTACGTCAACTGGCAAACTTAACCTTTTCTAGATATGCCAAGAAAGATGCACTTGAATATTGGTTTGAAATCCTGAAACTATTTGTTCCCACTGTGGGGTTTTGAACGCAGGTAGTAATAACAAGGAGGCTGGTGGGCTGCCGTCCATGGGGTCGCAAAGAGTTGGACACGACTGAGTGACTTCACTTTCACGTTTCACTTTCATGCATTGGAGAAGGAAATGGCAACCCACTCCAGTGTTCTTGCCTGGAGAATCCCAGGGGCTGCGGAGCCTGGTGGGCTGCTGTCTATGGGGTCGCACAGAGTCGGACATGACTGAAGCGACTTAGCAGCAGCAGCAGCAGTAATAACAAGAAATCATTACACATGGGATGACTTTGTATACTGCTTCAAAGTGATTTAAACAGTGCACTTCTTCCTCCAACAGGATGTAACTTTCCTCCAAAGCACATGGCTAGGGAGCGCAGCACAATTTAGACTTCAGACCCATTCACCCCCTTATCTAAACAACACTTTAGGGCACCACTGTGCCATGCACTTCTAAAACCCTAGAGATATCATGTGTATGACAATCCCAAGTCAAACCTAAACCTTTCAATGTCTGGGAGGTGATAATATCACCTGTACCTATTAAACAGTGACTCTTCCCCTCAGCCCATCAGTTCAGCTCAGTTCAGTTGCTCAGTCATGTCCAACTCTCTGCGACCCCATGAACTGCAGCATGCCAGGCTTCACTGTCAATCACCAACTCCCAAAGCTTGCTCAAACTCATGTCTATTGAGTTGGTGATGCCATCCAACCATCTCATCCTGTCATCCCCTTCTCCTCCTGCCTTCAATCTTTGCCAGCATCAGGGCCTTTTCCAGTGAATCAGTTCTTCGCATCAGGTGGCCAAAGTATTGGAGTTTGAGCTTCAGCATCAGTCCTTCTAATGGATATTCAGGACTGATTGCCTTTAGAATTGACTGGCTTGATCTCCTTGCAGTCCAAGGGACTGTCAAGAGTCCTCTCCAACACCACAGTTCAAAAACATCAATTCTTTGGCACTCAGCTTTCTTTATAGTCCAACTCTCACATTTGTACATGATTACTGGAAAAACCATAGCTTTGACTAGACAGACCTTTGTCAGCAAAGTAATGTCCCTGCTTTTTAATATGCTGTCTAGGTTGGTCATAGCTTTTCTTCCAAGGAGCAAGTGTCTTTTAATTTCATGGCTGCAGTCAGCATTTGCAGTGATTTTGGAGCCCAAGAAAATAGAGTCTGTCATGGTTTCCATTGTTTCTGCATCTATGTGCCAAAAAGTGATGGGACTGGATGCCATGATCTTCCTTTTTTGAATGTTGAGTTTTAAGCCAACTTTTTCACTCTCCTCTTTCACTTTCATCATGAGGCTCTTTAGTTCTTCACTTTCTGCCATAAGGGTCTGCTTCAGCCCATGGTAACCTCTATTCTACTTTATGTCTCTGTGAATTTTCCACTCTAGCTACCTCATACAAATGGAAGTGTATGATATTTATCCTTTTGTGCTTGGTGTATTTCATTTGGCATTATATTTTCACAGCTCATCCATGTTGTAGCATGTATCAGAATTTCATTTCTTCTTAGGGCTGAATATTCCACTGCATGAGTGTACACATTTGTTTATCTGTTCATTCATTTGGGTTGTTTCCACCTTTTGATTGTTATCAACAATGTTGCCATGAACATTGGCATTTAAGTATCTGTTTTAGTTTATTTTCAATTCTTTTGGGTATATTCCTAGAATTAGAATTGCTGGATCATGTGGTAATTTTATGTTTAACTGTTCACAGTGACTGAACCATTTTATATAACCACCAACAATGCATGAGTGTTCTAATATCTGCACACCCTCACTAACACATTACTATTTTTAAAAAATGTTACTTTTTTAAATAAAAAAAGTTTTAAAACAAAAAATTGTTATTTTTTTAAAAATAACAGTTAGCTTAATGGATGTGAGGTAGTATTTCATTGTAATTTTGATTTGCGTTTTCCTAATAATTAATGGGGCTTCTGTGTGCCTCAGTCAGTAAAGAATCTATATGCAATGCAGGAAATCCAGGTTCGATCCCTGAGTTGGGAAGGTCTTCTAGAGTAAGAAATGGCAACCCACTCCAGTTTTCTTGCTTGGTAAATCCCACAGACAGAGGAGCCTGGTCTGTTATAGTCCGTGGGGTCACAAAGAGTCAGACATGACCTAGCAACTAAACCACCACCACCACCAATGATTAATGATGTTGAATATCTTTTTCATGTGCTTACTGACTATTTTTATGTCTTTGAAAAAATGTCCATTCAGGTCCTTTGCCCATGTTCATATTGCTTTTGTTGTGGTGGTGAGTTATGGGAATTTCTATATATTCTAGATAATAATTCCTTATCAGATTCATGATTGGTAAATATTCTGTTTTGTGAGCTGCCTTTTCAATCTGTTGTTGATAGTGTCTTTTGATATGCAAAAGTTTTAAAATTTGGGGAATCCCAGTTATCTATATTTTTTTGTTGCTTATATAGCTAATTTTAGTATATGAACTAATGGTGATGTTCACCTCCCACATGTCCATTTGTCAGCTGATGGAGAGGCTGTGTTGTAGGAAGTGGAATCCCACATCATGGGCAGTTGGAAATGGTGCCCTCGTGTGACTGATTACTGCCAATATACTGTAGAGTGTTGTAATTCCTTGTCCTCTTACGTGGATTTTTGGATCATATTTTTATGTTATTTATCTATTTTCACTTGTGTATTTACTAAATTAACTTTTACAGTTATGGAGAAAGTGGCTGATAACATGTCTTGCACAGAAAGCTCAAATGTAAGGTAAAACTAATGATAAAAGATGAAGCAAGAGCATGGCAGAGTTGTCACTTCTAGGAAGAGCTTTTTGTCAGTCACAAAAAAAGCCTTGAGTATCAGTGTAACTCTTTCATTTATTTATTAGAAATCTTTTATTTTTTTATTTGACTGTGGCAGCTCCTAGTTGCAGCACTTGGGGTCTTCAGTTTTCACTGTGGCTTTTAAGCTCTTAGTTGTGGCATGTGGGATCTAGTTCCCTGACCAGGAATTGAACCTGGGCCTCCTGCATTGGGAGTGTAAGGTCTTAGCCACTGGACCACCAGGGAAGTTCCTCAACACAAGTATTTAAAAATGTGAATTTATCTCTACTATGTTTAACAACATATCATACTCTAAGTATATATTAATATTATGTATTAGGATATCATCAGTGGTAATATAGAAATATGAAAACTTGCATGATGTTCATAAATATTATTTTATTGTTGGTCATATCATTTTAAATTCTTTTAAACATTATTGCATCAAGACCATGTTTTTAGAGTAGGTTGATATCACATACATATAAAAATTTTTATTTATATAGCCAATACTGGGAATGAATTCTTCAGGTTTTTTTTTTTTTTTTTTCGATAGGGTTATTTCAAAAAGTTCAGAGACCACTGTGTTCCATAAAGAGAATTAATCTTATAGACACATTTGTCTTCAGCATTGTTGGCTAGGAAAGTGGCATACCTTTATGTCTGGAGTTTCTTCTCATTTTAAAACTATAACATTGACTTGACTCTGGTCTCTTTGGCAAAAGTTCCCTCATGGATCACTGAAAAGGCAGCAAAGGATTAGCATGTTTGGCTTTATTATTTATGTGACAAGTGTGCTTTTTTGGCCCATGTTTGTACAGAGTTTGTGTGTATATAGTTGAGTAATCCTTGGGACAAAACAATTATCACCCCAGGAGAGTGATTTGATCCCAGAAGAAAAATGCCATAGCTGAGTTCAGTGATGAAAATCATTCCGGGTCTAAGTTGTGTTAATGAGGAAGATAATTTTCTCAACAGCAAAACTACGGCTAATCAGTCACATTGATTCTGGATTTCTTGCTGTGCCATTCTATCTATACTCTTATCCAAGCCATAGATTTGCTAGAGTTCTTGTTCGCCCAGACAGTTTCCCACTTCTGACTCTGCCCATTTCACTGCTCATTAATACATCCATCAAAGAGCAAGCCAGGACAGAGATGGGAATTTTATCTGGTGGTTTTATTCTCTTGTTGTTTACATTGGCATGAAATTTTGGGGTTATATGTGAATTTTCTTTATCCATGTGGATCTTCACTTCAGAGCTGTGGATAATCAACTGCCAATCAAGCCTACTTTCATAACAACTGTCTTAAAAACAAGACAGGCTTTTCCGGTCATGCTTTAGGTGGCCACAGCTGTAAAGTCATTTATGAGAAAACCTGGCATTTTGATGTGACTTTATAATAAACTTTTGCATTTCTTTGAAACTAGAATGGGAGCAAAGCCAGGCTAGGCACTGAAATTTTTTTTCCACATAAGACAGCCTGAAATTAATAGAGAATGAATCGTGAAGTCTGAAGGGAACTGAAAGTGTACCATAACTTGCCTTCTTCAGGAAATTGTGGTTATCTGAAATCTAAAGTAAAAAGCTTCCTTTTCCAGAGAGAGTTAACTCTCTCCACACAAGTTTCTCTACAAAATCCGAAGGACTTCCTTTTAGTCTGCTCCAGATGTCCGTGTCTTCTTAACTGTTTCAAGTGTAAGGGAGCTTTCTGCATCTTCAACTGATCTTCAACTGGCTGACTTCTTCCCTTATCACATCCTTTCTTATCATATTCCCTTATTGCATCTCTGGCTTTCTCATTCTTTAGTCCCATGCAAACTGTTCTTTGGCTTTGCTGAATCTCTAGGTTTATGATCATTCCATTTTTCTGCTAGTCTGTGAGCCATCTTTGACTTCACATACATGTCTATTTAGTCAGGATCTTACCCCAGCTTCTCTCTTAACAGTAGCTTCAGTATCCCTGGTCCCTTTTCTGAACTCGTCCCCTAGTTCTCCCATGTTCAGTCCCTGACCCCATTGAATAACCAGACCCTGCTATCAGGGGAAAATGTTCACTGACAGGCCCAAATGAGAGAGGGGTAATAGGCAACATAGCCTTTTGCACCCATGACCCTGGAGACCCCTAGCACTTTTCTGATATCTTTGTCAACTTGTGACATGGTCCCAAGATACAGCCTCAAAAAGTCTGGCATCTAGACTTTAATTTTCCACTCAGGAATGAATGTAGAAGGCTAGGTAGAGTATCACTCTCACCTTTTTATTAAAAAATATAGCCAGGCAAACTGCAAATTCACTGCTTTTACTGAAATCAACAGAGAGCTCAGTTTTTAAGGCAACTGACTAGTATGAAATCTAAGACTAGATATGCTCCTGTTGGGTGAGATGAGATCCTATCACTTGCTTACCTGGGATAGATATAGTCAGATGCTGCTGAGAGGCATTTAGCAGGGCCCATCTCCCCATTTTTACTTGATGAATTGTGGAACCATTCATTCTCCAGAGGTTTAAGCAGGAAAAACAAATTATATTTATAAAAGGATACTTGACATTTGGTTCATCAAACTAAGGATACCTGGAGTTATTTTAGAGACCTCACATTTTCTCAGTAGAAGGAATCATCTGTCTGTGGGCCAGACCCTGGTCCAATTTCTTATTCAGCTCTTGATGAAATTGAATAAGTCTCTATTGGAATTAGGCTACTGGGCTCTGTGTCTCCTGGAATCTATCTCCTCTAGGACCTAAATATTCTCAGTTAATGAGACCCCTTCTTGTTATTGCTTATAAAGTCACTAATACTTTTCTGAGAGTTTATGAATGCAATTTATGTTAATGTGTATCCAACCATAGAATAACCTAAGTAACTGTTTTCTTATTAAAGTGCTCTTAGCTCGTGTATTATAGTAAGAGTTTTATTCAGAAGGGTTACTTCTGGTCATTAGAAATCCTAAGTTTTTTTTCATCTTTAATTTTATATAAACTGGCTGCTTGGTTATTTATGAGTTTATTTATAGATGGTTTGCTCCACTGTTTATATTTCTAATTAGGAAATGCATAAAATCAATTGTTAATGAAGTGTGAGTCAGTAAGATAACTCTTTGAGGGAGTGTAAATGTGAGATCTGGGGATTTTATGGAGAGATGACTCTCCTGCTGGTCTCCCAGAAAGCATTTGTTTTGCTTTGTGTTTCTCCTGGCCTTTTTGAAGCACAAAACCAAAGTGAAGGGGAATGGAAGGGGCTCAGAGTTAATCCTGTGTCCAGGGAACAAACTTAAACTAATTGTTCCACCAGAGGTTTGGACCCATGATGTATACCTCATTATATTTAATATCAAAGTCTAATCAACTGAGCTGGTAAGGAAGAAACCTGTGAGAGGACCATGACATCAAATCTAAAGCAATGCATGAAACACATCACCCCAGCTGCTTCTATTGTCACCATCAACCAAAAGAATTTCACAAACTATCTTTTTAGGAGAAGTTTCGGATAAATCTTCCAAAGTTAGAAAATTCTTCAGCATTCAACAGCATGGATTCAGTGCTTTGACAGACTTCATAGGGAACGACAGTCCTCTCCAGACTTAATGAGATAACTATTGGTATTTTCAAAACAAAAGGAAAGATTTCTTTTCTATCATGTGTCAAATAATAAAATGCCATAGGATATTGGAACAATTACCATCAATGTTTCTTCAAGAGGGAAAGTGAGAATCGACTTGATTTCCTATTGACTCATTCTGGGCATGTCAGAATTGTGTTATTCCTTCATGCATGCATTTTTAAAAATTTTTCTTTCTTTCTTTTTGGCTGTGCTGGTCCTTGTTGCTGTGCATGAGCTTTCTCCACTTGCAGCAAGCAGGGGCTGCTCTCTAGTTGTGCTCGGCTTCTCATCACAGCGGTTCCTCTAGTTGTGGAGCACGGGCTGGAGGACGCAGAGCTTTCAGTCTGTGGCATGGAGGCTCAGGAGTTGCGGCTAATGGGCTCATGGAAACAAGGCCTGGTTTCCATGGAGCCTGTATTATTGCAGAGGCACATAGACAGTAAGCAAATAAATGAGCAAGAATTGATCGTTAAACAGTGATAGCACATGATTTTTTTTTGGCTTTGAAATTGTGCATTTGATTATTACCTGCTCTTCCTATTAGTGCTATGAACTTAGAAAGCTTTTTGGAGTTTTCTGAATGTCAGTGTTTTTTGTCTGTACAACGATGCAGTTTTGCTATATTAAATAGTACAACATAAGTAAAACACATGGCACTTAGCAGGTACTCAAGAAATATTAGTTCTCCCTTCCAGTGAAAAAGAATGATATGGTGTTTATCCCTCTTACAATAACCAGGTGTAACTTATTTTGACTGCTAGGTATAAAAAGTTTAGAAAATTTTTTCAAGAAAAACTTTTAGAAAAATGTTTAGTAAAGAATTTGAGCTATGGAACTTTGCAGAATGATTTGATTACAATACGCACAATTCCCTTAAGAACATTGTTGACCTTAGACATAAAGGTAGTTCCATTATAACCCTGTTTTCCAAGATAAAATGAGCATTTGCTAAATTGTGTTTAACTTTCCACTAGTGATTTACGACACTCTTTATCTGAAGATATTTTTCTTCCAACTTTCAGAGTTGAGGAACAGAGAAGACGATAGGTTAAGGGGAGAACTGCAATATTTAACTTACAACTTTTCATCTCTGTGCACTGATCTAAGCATTCTTTCTCCAGGTAGAGGTTTGGCATTTGAAAAGCAAAGGGATCAAGTTTCTTGGCACTCTGTAGCCCGAAACATTTATCAAAATAAACCCCAGGAGCTGGGCCCAGCACTATCCTTGGGAGATTAGAAGAATGCTGTGCATGGGGCAAGGGGTGTGGGAGAGGGGAGATGATTGCCCTCTGGGGAACTGATTCCTGGAGGTTTCTGTGCTCCAGCCGACTGTCTCTCTGTTAGTAACAAAAGACTTGCCTTTCTCAGCCCTAGGCATCTGGCTTCATCCCCAGATGTTCTCAAGGCCAGAGTAAAATACAGAAAAGTATCTGGATATTTGGATTTAATAATACTTGGTACTGTAATAATGATGATGATAGTAATAATAATTATATGAGTGATTATATTTATAAAATGTTATATGTTTAATAATTATCAGTAAGTTAGAACTATAAAAAGTTTTATAAATTATAATTGGATTACATGAAATATTTATAGAATAATAAGCATTTTTATTATAGAAATAATAGTGTTTTGGTGTGCTTACTAAGTACACACACCACCTCTTTGAAACTCCAACCAAAGTATTTTGATTCAGGTATTTTCTGAATATTTTCTATGCAATATCTCCCCATTGCACAGAAAAGAAAACTGAGACAAAGTTAAGCCAAGTGACTTCTCCCAAGTCATGTAACAGGATCTGGGATGTGAACTCAGGCAGTGAAACTGAACTCCACTATGTTCAGCTTTGTTTTCTATTATTGATCAAATGCTTTGAAAGAGCAAAACATAGGAATGTGAAGGATCAGCCACGTACTGTTGTGATCCATGATGCCAAAATGGCAATGTTTGCCTTCCTCAGAAAAAATACAGAGGATGTGCCTTCCTCTGCATCCTAGCTGATGCTGCAGGCTCAGACAAAGCTCTCATTTAATTAGCAAATACAGTAAATCAATTGAGTAAAAAGGAGGAAGCCTTTGTGATTTGTAGAGAGAATTTGTAGCTTTCATTTATTGAAGTCAAAATAGCTGTTTTCATTTTCTTTCCTTGATATCAATTTATATTTTAGTCCTTGTTGTTTTTCCTTTTTCAAGGAAGTGACCTCATAGCTGTTTTTCTTGTGTGCTCATGAATCCAAAACCCAGATGATTTCAAACATAACCTTCCCGACCTTAGGCTATTTTCTTGGCCAATCACTACGCTCAACTCTGAAGAAGTCTTTCAGGCTCATTTGCTACCAGACTCCGAGGTGAGAGCTTGCACCTTCTGGTTTTTGTTTACAGAAGTTGTTTTCATACAAAATAATGCCCTGTGCTCCAGAAAAACTAAGTTGGGGGTTGCTATTCACGTCAAAGGACTCACAGGTCAAAGGACTCACACTAGGCTGGAATGTTCTTCTGAGGTCACAAGCAGTGGAAGAATTGTGAAAAGCTAATGTCGCAGGTCACTGACTTGGTAGCTGCTTTCAAAGATGTCACCTGAAGCAACACAAATTTAGTCCTATTTTTGAAAAAGCAGAATTATAAAGTCTCTTGACCGCAAGAATTAGCTTCCCTCTGCCATGCTTTCTGGTTTTAATGTCATCTATGGTAGATTTAATGAATTTCTGCACTTGTGATGAATCAAAGACTCTGAGAATTCAGAGCCCAAATTAACTTATTGGCTTAATATTTTGGAGTTTTCAGTTAATCTGGTGCTTTTCAACCAACCTCATTCAGCAGTATATCTACAAATGTGTTTTAATGTGATAGTCTGGGAAATGAAGCTAAAGGGTGGTGGAAAGAAAGACAAAGAGAAGTTTTCTTGAGTCTGACATTCTTGCCTCAATTTTTAGCTCAAAAGCTAAAACAATTCATTTATTCATCTAGCAAATGTGATCCTTTACTATGTCCTGAATATGATAAATGACTCTAGGGGGATATGAGGGTTTCTTTTGATACTTGACATATTTAATTTGATTACAGGATTCAATTTTTTATCTATGTTTTCCAAGGGAAGAATTAAGAGCAATGGTTAGACATATAAAATGCAGACTTCAACTGGATTATAGTAATTAATAGTGAACACTCTACAAAATAGTGAGCTTCTTGTCACTGGTAGGAGTCAGAGGCCCGTCATTCAGAAGATTTCTGCTTGGAAAAGTCACTGAGTTGATGTTAATTAAGCTTCCAACCTGGAAATGCTGCAGTTTTGTGACTTCAGTGTTTACTTTGAGTGGTTCCCAATCTCCTTGAGAGGATCAAGACCTGAAGTCTGCACATCTTTACTGGCATCCTTCAAGGAGGAATTAAGGGCAATAAAATAGGTGTGAAGACCTCTGACTTTTACACCTAGCATGCTGTATATTACCTCATTTTTGAGCACTGCAGGCTGGTGGTGGCTTGTTATAACAGAAATTCAAACCAAAGTCTTTTCTATTACAATAAAGAGAAGGTAACATGTTTTATTTTGAAGTATTACATTTTCAAATGTGCTGTAATTTACAAAGCTTTCTCTAGCATCACTACCTACAACAATTCTTTTCTTTCTTAACAAGTTGAACCTGAAAGGTAATGATCTTTCCAAATCATAAAACCTCAGTTCCTCTGAATTAAAATTTAAAAAGAAAAACACATGTGCTATTAGCACAGATCTAACTGTAGAACATAATATATGTTTGTATTAGAGGCATACACATATCTAGGTATATTTGCAACAGATATAGGAATAGGCCTCGATGTTACTTCAAGTAGTTACTACAAGTTCCTTATATTAAAAAATCTTTCCTAATGACTGAGGGCCTTAGTTTTTAATCACTTTCAGTCCCACAGAACAACTAAGATGTATTTGATACATAAACTGAAAACCAGAGTTATGAGACTCATGAACATTCCTGTATTCATTATTTTTATATATTTTACTTTTCTTAATAACAGATTTATTTTTTCAAGTAATTCTTCAATGCCTTTCTGCTTTTTTATTAATAGATTTTAATTACTGATAATCGCAGAACTAGTTAATTCCAGTTGATATCTTTTGAGTTGCTGTTGTAAACAGACATTGTTTTAGTGACAGTTATCTAAACTTAAGAGAAACTACACATTCTTTAGTAGCAGAACTCAATGCTTCTGAAAGCCAACAACTATGAACAACCCATAGGGAAGAGGGCTCTTTACCTAGGCCCTGAGGTCTTTGTCATGATAACACAAAAAAGAATTTTCTCAAGCAAGGACTACATCAAAAAAAATGGAAGATCAAACAACACCCATAACCTCTTAAGCCTCAGGTGATTTTAAATGACAGGAGAAGGAAGCATAGCAAAGTTGATTTAAAAACACTTTAGACACATACATAAAGGAGACTCTTCTTTATGTACTCAGAACTTCTCACTTAATGAAGTAACCATTATCTTCTTTGACCTATTTGAATTTTATTTATTTTTTACATAGGCTCCACTTTGGGGAATTAACCTTCTGCTCCAGTTGTAGGAACACCATTCTCATTATACAAGTCAGACTGGGAAGGTTGCTGCTGCTGCTGCTAAGTCGCTTCAGTCGTGTCCGACTCTGTGTGACCCCATAGACGGCAGCCCACCAGGATCCTCTGTCCACAGGATTCCCTAGGCAAGAACACTGGAATGGGTTGCCATTTCCTTCTCCCCTGGGAAGGTTGAGGGGCATTCATTGTCATCCCCCAAGTAAAAATCCAAGTGCTCAAATAGAAGGTTTGGCAGCACTAACTAAACCCACATTAACTTGAAGAAAATGTTTGTGAGTCATTCACAGATAATTTCTGAATCATATGCAGAAGAATCTTTTTGGAAGAAGAATGTAGTGTGAATGGCAGTTGTGTCTCTCCCTGCTGATGTTAATAGCACTCCCACAGAAACAGTTTCACATTCCGCTGCACCCCAAGTCATCCGAATGGATCCTCTTTCCTCACGTGTGCATGTATACTTGGAAACAGTAAATTTGTTCTGAAAAGGAGTTTCCCAGAGTTGCCCTGGCTGCATCAAACACCTTTTTTTTATTTTACAAAATTTATGAAATACTGACTTAGGCTTTATGAAAAAGGCAGAGCTTCTGTCCTCAGGAAACGTACAGTGTAGTTGTGTAGTTGTATTCAGTCACATCCGACTCTTTGTGACCCCATGGACTGCAGCACGCCAGGCTCACCTGTCCTTCACTATCTCCTGGAGTTTGCTCAAACTCATCTCATCCTCTGTCGCCTCCTTCTTCAAATTAACAGTATTAATAATACATAGACAGATGAGTGTGGTCAGACGGGAGAAAGCTCCCAGCTCCTGTGAATGCCTGTGAGCATTATCAATGTTAATCCAAAGATGTTTCTTTAATTGTTTCCTAATTAGCCCATGAATTTCTGAAGGAGAGAAAGTCTTTGTATCCCTTACAGCTTTAACTGCATATCTGCTGGTTTTATATTTAAAATCTTAGAAAAACTACTTTTTCTTCTTTTTCAATTTTTTCTCTTACTGTCCAAGTGTCTCAGAAATTCTTTATGAGAACATCTGGCTTTTCTCATACTGTGGCATAGTCCATCCATAGGTCACATACCAATTCCTTACTGTTAGTTGATGGCATGGTGTTATCTAATTAGGGACTCTTAGGCAGGAAATCAGCTTTGGATAGTTATTAATTCATCCCTTGTTCCAAAGCAGAAATGTAACATGTTTGCATCTGTTACCTACTCTAAATAGGCTTTGATATTTTGGTCATGTCTTCAGTAAAGAGCTGCATATGAAGATGGTCCCAGAATTTGTTATTTACTGTTGGTAGAGCTAAAACAAGATCTTTGTCATGGCTGAATCACAGGTAATCTCAGCCATTAAAGACAACCAGCATGACTGAACTGCCCTGGCAAAGCAGTTCAAATCACTAGCTTTTAGTGTTCAATGACAGTGAGCCCTTCCAGGAAAACCAAAAGCTATAAAGTGGGGAGAGAGGTGCTGAGGAGAAAGGCTTAGAAACAAGATAGAAACGATCTAGAACCAGGGACCAAGCATCTTCTTCAGCAATTATTGCCTTTCCCCCCTTCCCAAGACTTCTAACTCCTTATTTTTATCCTTTTTCATAGCTAATCAGAAATGAATGACAATAAGTTTTCAGTGTCATGCCATTTTTTCTACTGTAGGATTTAGGAAACCAGAAGTTCAAAGTTAAGTTTTAAACTTATAAAGGCTTATTATAGATTAGGTAAACTTGTCTCCATGCTATTCTTAGGCAAGTGCCAGAATACTATTTCCAGCCAATGGATATTTTATTCCTTTAAAAGAAATAAGTAAATAGATTGTCCAGAGGAGTACTCTTGACTCTATTTTAATTTCTGACTGTGTATGGTCAACATTAACAGGACATAGGTTTGGGCCCATGTGGAAGAAATTTGTGCTATCAACAACTCTTCAAATACCAAAACTGTTGAATTACAGGTAATGAACCAATCAGAGGTACATAAGTTGTTCTTGCTCAGGTTTAGATTCAAATTCCTGATTTATGAGTTAATATTTTATCCTTCCATTGTATAGAAGGAAATGGTAGCTATTTGAACAATAAAAAAAAAAGAACTTAAAATATATCTCCTGTTTTAGTGTCAATTGAGCAAAATTAAGCAATCCAATTTGGTGAAAATTATGCCCTATGAATAGCCCTGTTGATGAGGCAACACCGGTAGACCATGAAGATGACTCTCAGTCACTGAAGAACAACGGGGCTCAGGAGAGTGAGACAAAATCTTTCATCCTGTCCCTGAGTGAGGCACAAACTTCTGACCTCAGCTAAAGAGCAGTTTGTTCCCAGATGTGAAGTGACAGAGTGGGAAGTGATGCTGTGAAGTTGTCTATTTTAGAGCTCTATCCAGCGGCTTCTGATTCTAGCTATGACGGATTAGTTCTTACCAGACTCATCTTTCTGATGATACTGAGCCAAAAAGCTGGATTAAAAAAATGCAAGATAACTGAACAAACAGAAATATTTATGGTGTCACTGGAGAACAATTGAGACAGCCAGGACTTGAAGGGCTGAGAACCCAGAGAAAGAAAATAGTTGAGATGAACCCTCCATCCATTGTTGCTTTCACCCCTCAGGATATGGCATGCAGGTTGAAAAGAAAGCAGCACCTTTGAGTTCTTGCAGCTTCTCTGGGAAAGAATACAAAAAAATTGGACCTTAGAGCTTTAAGACAACTAGGACTAGAAAGGTCTTTGTACTGAGAAGAGAAAATGCAGAGATGTGAATCCAGCATTCTGTGTGCAGTTTCCCCTTGAGTTATTTGATTATTTATAAGCTGAATGTTCACAGGATGAGACACACAGAAATCTAGCAGAATGCAGTTGCTAAGACACTAAAAAGCTAAGCTGCAGATATTCTGGCAATCTGACGGTACTGAGGAGTAACTGGAACTCAGGCTTGCCAGGGAGACCCCCTCATAAATACCTTCGACTTTTATTTGAGGCTCATGAAGGGCCATCATCTAGGAAAAAAAGACAGAAAAATGGAAAAAGAAAAATTATTTCCCAACTCATTTTATGAGGGCAGCATAACCTTGAAATCAAAACCTAGCAAGTTTATTACAAGAAGGGAAATTTAAAACCAATTTCTTATATAAATATGGATTCAAGAATCTTACATAAAATATTAGCAAATCAAGTACATCATGACCAAGTTAAGTTTATTCTGGAAATGTGTGGTTGATATAATATTAAACACTGATCATCATAAGATATGACAGTAGAAAGATATGAGAAACTACATGATTATTTCAATAAATGCTGAAAAAGCATTTGATAAAATTCAACACCCATTCATGCTAAAATCTCTTAAGAGCTAGATATAGAAAGAAATTTTCTTAAGCTATTAATGGATATCTCTTAAAAACTTTTAGCTAACCACTTAATTTTTGTTGTTGTTTAGTTGCTAAGTCGTGTCTGACTCTTTTGCCACCCCATGGACTGTAGTCCACCAGACTTCTCTGTCCATGGGATTTTTCAGGCAAGAATACTGGAGTGGGTTGCCATTTTCTTCTCCAGGGAATCTGCCTGACCCAGGAGTTGAACTTATGTCTCCTGCATTGCAGGTGGATTCTTTTACCGCTGAGCCACCAGGGAATCCTGATGATTTAATGGGGAGATAGTAAATTCCTTCTCTCCCAAAGTTAGGAGTAAGACAGAAAGTTCAGTATCCTTATTTCTATTCAATATTGTACAGAACTGCTTAGCTAGTGCAACAGAACAAAAAAACAAAAGTCATAATAATTAGAAATTTTTGAAGTGTCATTGTTTGGAGATATATGATGTGATTGTGTATATATAATAGCCAAAAGAAACTTATCATGTAAATTAGCATGGCTGCTGAATAGAAGGTAAATATGAAAAAACTATTGATTTTCTATATAATAACAATAAACATGCAGATATATTTATTTCAAAATAATATTCTTTACAATGGCATAAGACATTAAATACTAGGAGTAAATCAATCAAATATTGAAAACCTATAATCAGAAAACTACAAAATATTATTTAGGTAAATGAGAGAATGCCAAAATAAAAGATATGCCATTTCGATGGATTTGGAATAAGCAATGCAAGGATGTCTGTTCTCTTTAAATTGATTTGTAGATTCAATGCAATCCCAACCAAAATTGCACCAGCATTTCTTTGATTGAAAATTGATAAGCTAACTCTAAAGATTTTCTGTCCAATCAAATGATCTAGATAGTTAAAACAATCTTGAAGAAGATCAAAGTTGGAGGATTTATGTCAATAGATACCAGTACTTATCAAACAACCATACTTAAAGCAGTATGATTCTGGCACAGAGATAGACAAATAGATCATTGAGCAAGACAGCAAGTCCAGAAATATCTACACATGTCCAGTCACTTGACTTTCAATGAAAATGCATTTTCAAGAAAAGCTTTTAAAAGATGAATTGAGCTAGATTAATTAAACTGGGTTATCCATGTGGTAAAAAATAAACCTTAACTCCTATCTTATATACAAAGTTAATTTCAGGTGGATTTAATAGCTTAATTAAATGTGGAATGCTTAAATGTAATATTCTTAAATGTGAAAAGTAAACCAAGGTTAAGATTAGCATAGGACAAGATTACCATGAATTGAGCACAGTTCAGTTCAGTTCAGTCGCACAGTCGTGTCCGACTCTGCGACCCCATGAATCGCAGCACGCCAGCCTCCCTGTCCATCACCAACTCCCGGAGTTCACTCAGACTCACGTCCATTGGGTCCATGATGCCATCCAACCATCTCATCCTCGGTCGTCCCCTTCTCCTCCTGCCCCCAATCCCTCCCAGCATCAGGGTTTTTTCCAATGAGTCAACTCTTCGCATAAGGTGGCCAAAGTACTGGAGCTTCAGTTTTAGCATCATTCCTTCCAAAGAAATCCCAGGGTTGATCTCCTTCAGAATGGACGGGTTGGATCTCCTTGCAGTCCAAGGGACTCTCAAGAGTCTTCTCCAACACCACAGTTCAAAAGCATCAATTCTTCTGCGCTCAGCCTTCTTCACAGTCCAACTCTCACATCCATACATGACCACAGGAAAAACCATAGCCTTGACTAGATGGACCTTAGTCAGCAAAGTAATGTCTCTACTTTTGCACAGCTTTCTATTATTTAAATTTTATTTTTAAACATTTTATTATTTTTTAAAGATTCTTTAAATTCTGTTGTGCTTTACAATTTTAAAAAGTTTCACACATGTAAGTTCATATAATCCCTTAATAACTCTATTTTATTTTTTTTATTTTTTCAAAGTGAAAACAAGCAAATTTTATTCACCATTTTCTAATTAAGGAGATCAGATGTCAGTTTTTTTTACTTTTTTTTTTAATTTACAATATTGTATTGGTTTTGCCATACATCAGCATGAATCTGCCACAGGTGTACATGCTCTATTTTAAAGTCTCCTAATGACACCACCCTTATGGCAGAAAGTGAAGAGGAACTAAAAAGCCTCTTGATTAAAGTGAAAGAGGAGAGTGAAAACGTTGGCTTAAAGCTCAACATTCAGAAAATGAAGATTAAGGCATCTGGTCCCATCACTTCATGGGAAATAGATGGGGAAACAGTGGAAACAGTGTCAGACTTTATTTTTTGGGCTCCAAAATCACTGCAAATGGTGACTGCAGCCATGAAATTAAAAGACGCTTACTCCTTGAAAGAAAAGTTAAGACCAGCCTAGATAGCATATTCAAAGCAGAGACATTACTTTGCCAACAAAGGTCTGTCTAGTCAAGGCTATGGTTTTTCCAGTAGTTATGTATGGATGTGAGAGTTGGACTGTGAAGAAGGCTGAGTGGTGAAGAATTGATGCTTTTGAACTGTGGTGTTGGAGAAGACTCTTGAGAGTCCCTTGGACTGCAAGGAGATCCAACCAGTCCATTCTGAAGGAGATCAGCCCTGGGATTTCTTTGGAAGGAATGATGCTGAAGCGAAAGCTCCAGTACTTTGGCCACCTCATGCGAAGAGTTGACTCATTGGAAAAGACTCTGATGATGGGAGGGATTGGGGGCAGGAGGAGAAGGGGACGACAGAGGATGAGATGGCTGGATGGCATCACTGACTCGATGGATGTGAGTCTGAGTGACCTCCGGGAGTTGGTGATGGACAGGGAGGCCTGGTGTGCTGCGATTCATGAGGTCACCAAGAGTTGGACACAACTGAGCAACTGAACTGAACTGAAACCCTATAGTTCCTCTCCCCCCCTTTTTTTCCCCACTGGTAACCACTGGTTTGTTCTCTATATCTTTAGTCTGCTTCTTTTTTGTTTTATTCACTAGTGTTTTGTATTTTTTAGATTCCACATATAAATATCTTTGTCTTTCTCTTCCTGACTTATTTCACTTAGCATAATGAGCAAAGCTTTCTTAAAAGGACACAAAAGCACTAACTATAAGGAAAAAGCTTGATAAATTGGGTTTTGTTAAAAATTAAGACATTTTATTCGTTAAAGTATACCATGAAGAGAGTTTAAACTCAAGTCTGGATGTAAAGAACTTGTATTAATAAATAATAATAAAATAAAGAAATAAGACAACCCAAATAAAATGGGCAAATGACCTCAGTAGGCACTTAGAGGAATATAAGCAAGTCATTCCTGTGAAAGAACACTGAAAAGAGAAATGCAAGTTATATCCACAATAACATAATACTATTCACCTGCCAAAATGACTAAAATGAGAAAGAAAAAGAATATATAACACCAGTTATTGTTAAGATGTAGAACAATTAACACTCTCCCACCCTGCTGGGGAAATTGGTGCAACTACTATAGAGCACTATTTGAAACATCTACTAAAGCTAAATATGTACCTCATGTCATAAACATATACAACCAACAGAAATGCATACAGATATATACTCATCAGTAGGACTTTCCAGGTGGCACTAGTGGTAAAGAACCCGCCTGCCAATGCTGGAGATATGGGAAACATGGGTTTGATCCCTGAGTCAGGAAGATCCCCTGAAAAAGCAATGGCCACCAACTCCAGTATTGTTGCCTGGAGAATTCCATGGACAGAAGAGCCTGATGGGCTACAGTCCATTGGGTCACAAAGAGTCAGACACGCCTGAAGCCATTTAGCACGCACACATGCATTCATCAGAAACACGTACAGAACATTTATATTAGGTTTATATGTAAGAGTCCCTAATTGTAAATAACCCAAATGTCTATCAAATCCACAGTAAATTGTGATGTATTCTGTGATGGAATATTTTATAGTACCAAAGAAAGATCAAACTATGGCAATAAGTAAAAATTTGGATAACTCTGATAGTTAAAATATTGAACAGAAAAGCCAGACTCAGAAGAGTACATATTATAGGATAATATATGATTCAATTTTTATATAAAGTTTAATAACAAGCAAAAATAATCTTTAGTGACAGAAATCAGAATATTGGTTACTTTTGGAGGAATAATGATTGAGGATGATTGATAGAGATGGAGGATGCTTCCAGGATGCTGATAATGCTCTCAGCCCTGATCTGGGTGATAAAAATGTGTTGAGCTGTGTGGTTACTGTTTATATATATAGAATTGCTTAGTGTATATATATTTCAACATAAAGGTTTACCAAAAAGAAAAGCCCCCTAAGCTTCTTCAGTTGTAAATTAAAACCATTTCAAAACATTAAGATTTTGAGCTTATTTTGAAAGAACATTTCCTAGTGATAAGTTTTCATGGTTAGCCAGTTGAAAGATTATACCTATTGTGTACCAGTTGTCAGATTATACAGTTGTAAGATTATAGCTATTACTTCGAAAACAGGCCATAATTCTTGATGTCATCTTTCACAGCCCTTCAATTTAAAAAGATCAAGCCAGTGATTTTATTTCTATTTATAATATGAATCATCAGCAATATTTCTACAGGCTGCTCTAAACATATCGTTAGATTTGTCATTAGTTTTGATTCTCAGCAAACTTCATGGTGATTCTAACTGATAGTTGTAGCTTAAGAAATTCTCTATTTTGGTAAGGAAGTGGTTCTGGCTTAGATTTTAGGAGCTGAGTGAATTTATCTTGGCATGAGTCATCAAAAGCAGTTTCGTTGAGTTTGGCTGTGTGCATATATGTTTGGCCTGCCGCTATTCATTTTGGGTAATTGGGAAACAAAATCATACTTAATTTTCATTTTTCTTTTTATATGGCTATTTTAATGATTGTAACCTTGGATTGAATCTTTGAAATAACACAATTAAAGGTTTGTAGGAAAAATATTAAATTCTTACAATCGTGCCCATCATTACTAGCTAGTATGTTAATGTGCAATTCACAGGACTAAAGATGGCAAGTCTTTAAACAAAAATTCATGTAGTTTGAGTGAGAAAGGAAGTTGAAAGTCATTGTCCTGTGAAAGAAGACTTGGGAAAGAAGGGGGAGGATTATAGAAGGTCCTGTCTTCTTTTTCTTGGGGGCAGAGAATGGTTAGCCTTATGATTTAAATAACTCTGTTAAACTATGGCATGTTTTATTTGATAAAAATAAAAATAATAAAATCAATGGTAGAGCAAATATTTTTGTGAAGACAGTGCAATACAGTCTCTTTGCTCATTGCTTGAGAGTATTTAATCTCTAAAAATGGATGACAAATCTTGAGTAAAATAATAGCTGCTTTTCAGTAGTGCAAATATATATATTTTTAAAATATAAAACTATTTCCAAGGTGGAAAGTGCCATAGTAAAACAGTGACGTAACAAGTCATGCTAAATTAAGTAGGTATGTATACACACACACACACACACACACATACACAACACATGAACATGAAGACACGTGTAGGGTCCTTATTTTTTCTTATTTATTGTTTCAAATTTTAATGCTACGGATTTCCTGTCTGTAAAGATCTTGTTTGACTTGGACTGATCTCCAACCCCAGAGTCTGCAGTAGTTCAAAGCTTCCCTGTGAATTAGGCCTTTACATCTTTCACAATACTTTATTTGTGTTTAAAGTTTATTCCCTTTTCCGTTTCCTTCCAAAAAGCCAATCATACCCCAGATTTCTGAGCTTTGAAACTTCCTTGAAAAAAAGAGAAGTCATAATAAGTGATATCATCATTCTCTACTTCTTTCCTGGTCTTCTGCCCTCTCGCTGGCCCCACTTCTAGCTGCTTGCCAAAGGCGAGGTGTCTTCCGCTCCTCATGGTGTGGGAGTCACTTTAAAAGTGTCCTGCAGCCTCTCGAGACAACTGCTTCTCTTGAAGGGTGATGGGGTTGTGTGGTCCTTGACTTGCCAGCTTGACTTGCATTCTTAGCTTCCTTAAAGTTCTTGTACAGAAATGTTCTCTCTATATATATATGTATGTATATATATACATGTATGAGGTGAGGTGAGGTGAAGTCGCTCAGTTGTGTCTGAATCTTTGTGACCCTGTGGACTGTAAACTAGTAGGCTTCTCCGTCCATGGGATTCTCCAGGCAAGAACACTGGAGTGGATTGCTATTTCCTTCTCCAGGGGATCTTCCCAGCCCAAGGATCGAACCTGGGTCTTCTGCATTGGAGGCAGACGCTTTAACCTCTGAGCCACCAGGGAAGCCCTATATACGTGTATATGTATATATTATTTATTTAAACCTCTAAGATATTAGATTAATTATTTCCTTACTCTATTACTGACACTTGATATCAACTTCATTTTTTTTTTTTTTTACCAATCTAAAAGTAAAAAATTTTGTATCTTGTTGGCTTAATGTAGGCTTTTTGATACTTAGTAAGGCTGAGCATCTTCTAAAATTTATTTACTCTTTATTTATATTTCTTCTTCTGTGAATTGCTTCTTACAACTTGCGGTCATATTTCTATTTTTTTTTCTTTTTCTTATATAAATATATAAATTGGAACTTTATTGATTTTTGCCTATTTATTGTATGCATTGCATATTTATGTATTTTTTCTTTCTATCATTTAACTTTTGTTATAGAGTTTTTTTTCTTGAATAGAAGTTTTCAACTTTTATGTAGTTTGATTTTGGTAGTCTTTCCTTCTTTGTTTCTTGGCTCTCTTTCAATTTTCTTGCTAACCCCAAGGTGAAGAAAAAAGTTATACTATATTTAGTGTCACTAACCATGGAATATATTTTATTTCTATGTTATAAAATAAGAATAAATTTTTTTTCCAGACTCAGTGATTTTTATTGAATAGTCAGCCCGTCGCCCTTATTTGAAATGTCCTCTATATCTTCTATACCACCCTTAATGGCAGTGAAGAGGAACTGAAGAGCCTTTTGATTAAAGTGAAAGAGGAGAGTGAAAAAGCTGGCTTAAAACTAAACCATTCAAAAAACTGAGATCATGGCATCTGGTCACACCATTTCAAATAGATGGGGAAACAATGGAAACAGTGAAAGACTTATTTTCTTGAGCTCCAAAATCACTGCGGATGGTGACTCCAGCCATGAAATTACAAGATGCTTGCTCCTTGGAAGAAAAGAGACGACCAACCTAGACAGCATATTCAAAAGCAGAGACATTACTTTGCCGACAAAGGTCCATCTAGTCAAAGCTATGGTTTTCCAGTATTCATGTATAGATATGAGAGTTGGACCATAAAGAAAGCTGAGTGCCAAAGAATTGATGCTTTTGAACTGTGGTGTTGGAGAAGACTCTTGAGAGTCCCTTGGACTGCGAGGAGGTCAAACCAGTCAATCCTAAAGGAAATCAGGCCTGAATATGCATTGGAAGAACTGATGCTGAAGCTGAAGCTCCAATATTTTGGCCACCTGATGTGAAGAACTGACTCATTTGAAAAGACCCTGATGCTGGGAAAGATTGAAGGCAGGAGGAGAGGGGAACAACAGAGGTGAGATGGTTGGATGGCATCACTGACTGGATAGACATGAGTTTGAGCAGGCTTCAGGAGTGATGGACAGGGAAGCCTGTCATGCTGCAGTCCATGGGTTTGCAGAGAGTTGGACATGACTGAGTGACTGAACTGAACTGTATCATGTATTAAGTTACTACATGTGTACATGGGTGTGTTTACATATATACATCTGTTTCTATACTTTGTATATAGTACCCTTTAATTTCTCATGTGAGAGTTGGACTGTGAAGAAGGCTGAGCGCAGAAGAATTGATGCTTTTGAACTGTGGTGTTGGAGAAGACTCTTGAGAGTCCCTTGGACTGCAAGGAGATCCAACCAGTCCATTCTGAGGGAGATCAACCCTGGGATTTCTTTGGAAGGAATGATGCTAAAACTGAAGCTCCAGTACTTTGGCCACCTTATGCGAAGAGTTGACTCATTGGAAAAAACCCTGATGCTGGGAGGGATTGGGGGCAGGAGGAGAAAGGGACGACCCAGGATGAGATGGCTGGATGACATCATGGACTCGATGGACGTGAGTCTGAGTGAACTCCGGGAGTTGGTGATGGACAGGGAGGCCTGGCGTCCTGCGATTCATGGGGTCGCAAAGAGTCGGACATGACTGCGCGACTGGACTGAACTGAACTGAATTTCTCAAGATTTCACTGGAACTAGAGGAGAACTGGAAATCACCCAGAGATCCTGACCAGATGAGAGACAGTAGTTAGGAGAGGCAAGATGTTTCAATGTAAATATTTTAATTATTTTTTAAGTCAAACTATGTGAATGTGTTAAAAATTCAAAAAATTAAAGATATAATTTCCATAGTCAATTAAAATTTCAGTGTTGCTTTGCTCATTTTTTTCTATTTCCTCAATATTTATTTTTTAAAAATTTTATTGATTACTTCAGAATTATTTCTTTAAAAATGCTGAGTGTGCATGTTTGTGTCTGCATGTATTGCAATGTTGCATTGAAAAGTGGAGAGCTAAGCACAAACGCCAATTTTCAAAAGTCATGTTTAGGTTTCTGATGTTCATCCATTAGTAACTTTATAATTTTGAAGGACTGGAACATTAGGATGGTTTACTTGGCACAGTTAAGAACAAGTGTTGCTGGAATTATTCACAATGGCTTTGGCTTTCCATATATGCTCTTTCATTTGCATATTGCCTCAAGGGAAATAGTATTTGACTACACAGAGTCTGACCCAGACAACATGGGCCATCTGGAAGAGGAGTTTCATGAGCTAGTCACTCAGTGACTGAAATGGGAGAAAAAGCTGAAAGCAAGGGGTAGAATGACTTTGAGTCTCTTACATGGAAATAACCCAGGACTGAAGAATCTGTACAAATATGCAGTGAATTCTGCTGTTAAAGAAATAATGTGTTTTTTATTATCAGAATCACCTCTGGTTCTGCATGTAGTTTTTAATATTCTACTTTATAATATTTTGTATTTAATTATATTTTTATTTGGGAATATAATATTATATAGTTATGCTATAAGTTATACTACTTGTCTATGTGCTGCCTATCATATAATAAATATCAGTTTTAGACAGTCAAATGATCTGAATTGTGGCTATTCATAGAAAATATTATTTATCAAAATAAAACTTTTACACTCTAATAAAATTAAAGTGGAAAATGTGATTTGAAGAATAGTATCCTAATTATTACTAAATGTGATAATTTATTTTATATTTTCTTGATTTCAGTGATGTTTGTTGAATATCCTCTCTATACCTACTAGTGTATTAGTGTGACTATTGGATTTCTTTTAGACATATTTGTCCAAATAAGAATCTACAAGTTTTTGGCTGTGATCTACAAAAATCATTTCTATTTCACTTAACCAATATATAGCTATTCTGTTGATAATGGACATTACAGACAATTAAAATTCTATTTTATAGGGTGAAAACAAGTCTAAGACTATTTTAATTTTACAGACGCTTCTATTTATGCAGTACCAGTATACTGACACAACTGTTAATACCAAATATTTGATATTGTTACTAGTTCAGTTCTGTTCAGTCCTCAGTCATGTCCGACTCTTTGCAACCCCATGAACCACAGTACACCAGGCCTCCCTATCCATCACCACTGCTGGAGTTGACCCAAACTCATGTCCATTGAGTCAGTGATGCCATCCAACCATCTCATCCTCTGTCGTCCCCTTCTCCTTCTGCCCTCAATCTTTCCCAGCATCAGGGTCTTTTCAAATGAGTCAGCTCTTCGTGTCAGGTGGCCAAAGTATTGGAGTTTCAGCTTCAGCATCAGTACTTCCAATGAATACTCAGGAGTGATCTCATTTAGGATGGATTGGTTGGATCTCCTTGCAGTCCAAGGGACTCTCAAGAGTCTTCTCCAACACCACAGTTCAGAAGCATCAATTCTTCGACACTCAGCTTTCTTTATAGTCCAACTTTCACATCCATACATGACTACTGGAAAAACCATAGCCTTGACTAGATGGACCTTTGTTGGCAAAGTAACGTCTCTGCTTTTTAATATTCTGTCTAGGTTGGTCATAACTTTCCTTCCAAGGAGAAGTGTCTTTTAATTTCATGGCTGCAATCACCATCGGCAGTGATTTTGGAGCCCCCCAAAATAAAGTCTCTCGCTGTTTCCCCATCCATTTGCCATGAAGTGATGGGGCCAGATGCCATGATCTTTGTTTTCTGAATATTGAGCTTTAAGTCAACTTTTTCACTCTCCACTTTCACTTTCATCAAGAAGCTCTTTAGTTCTTTGCTTTCTGCCATAAGGGTGGTGTCATCTGCATATGGTTACTGATGTTTCTCCCAGCAATCTTGAGTCCAGCTTGTGCTTCATCCAGCCCAACGTTTCTCATGATGTACTCTGCATATAAGTTAAATAAGCAGGGTGACAATACACAGCCGTGATGTACTCCTTTCCTGATTTGGATCCAGTCTGTTGTTCCATGTCCAGTTCTAACTGTTGCTTCCTGACCTGCATACAGATTTCTCAAGAGGCAGGTCAGGTGGTCTAGTATTCCCATCTCTTGAAGAATTTTCCACAGTTTGTGGTGATCCATCAGTCAAAGGCTTTGGCATAGTAAATAAAGCAGAAGTAGATGTTTTTCTGGGACTCTCTTGTTTTTTCAATGGTGACAATTTTATCTCTGGTTCCTCTGCCTTTTCTAAAACCAGCTTGAACATCTGAAAGTTCATGGTTCACATATGACTGAAGCCTGACTTGGAGAATTTTGAACGTTTCTTTACTAGTGTGTGAGATGAGTGCAATTGTGTGGTAGTTTGAGCATTCTTTGGCATTGCCTTTCTTTGGGATTGGAATGAAAACTGACGTTTTCCAGTCCTGTGGGCACTGCCGAGTTTTCCAGATATGCTGTTATATTGAGTGCAGCACTTTCACAGCATCATCTTCAGGATTTGAAATAGCTCCACTGGAATTTCATCACCTCCACTAGCTTTGTTTGTAGTGATGCTTCCTGAAGCCCACTTGAGTTCACATTCCAGGATTTCTGGCTCTAGGTGACTGATCACACCATCATAATTAACTGTGTCATGAAGATCTTTTTTGTACAGTTCTTCTGTGTATTCTTGCCACCTCTTCTTAATATCTTCTGCTTCTGTCAGGTCCATACCATTTCTGCCCTGTATCGAGCCCATCTTTGCATGAAATGTTCCCTTGGTATCTCTAATTTTCTTGAAGAGATCTTTAGTCTTTCCCATTCTATTGTTTTTCCTCTATTCCTTTGCACTGATCACTGAGGCAATTCAGGTTTTTTCTTTTTTTAATTTGCCTGTTTCCTTATACTGAACACTACTTACTAAAACCATGAGTGACTCCCTATTCTACTCCTTACCCTAAGCGGTCCTGATCCTCTGGGGAGATTGGAAGAGCAGAACACTTTCCAGAGTGCACTCTAAGAGTGTGCTGCTTCTGCCTTTTTTCCAGACTCAAGTAGTGATGCTGAGGAGAGGACCAGATGGAGTAAATGTTCAGCTACAAAATTTGTTACTCAACTGACTGGTCAATAGTGATGAGAGAACCTCTATATCCATAGAATGCAGACACCCTCTTGAATTGTGCAGGTCATGGTACCCCTTTGATACATTACTAGAATTGTCAGTACCTCCTGATCTATGTTACAGAGCCCTCCTAAACTTTTCCTATCTTTTCTTCAAAGTAGAGATAACTAGACCATTTGAGATTCTGTCTCTAATTATCATTTGCTTTATTTGCATGTGGGTTATTTACTTTTATTAGCATTGATAGAAGTACCATGGCCAGGAACTCTGGGAGGAGAGCATACATAATTCCATCTCTGTTTTGAATCTTCTATTTAGTCAAACTCCAACTTTGGTTCACTCTACTTTTTGGAAATATAGCTGGGTACAGTTTCCTCACTGTTATTTTGTCTGTTTCTCCATAATTCTAGGTGAACTCCCTACCCACATTCCTCTGAAACCACGGTCTTCCCCCACTCTCTCTATGCTGCACCCTGACATCTCCCCTTCTTCCAGGGCTGTGTTCTGCCCCCCTGAATGATGCTACCACCCAGCACCACCTCTTTGGCCCCGGACCTCTCAGAAGTATCAATCGCCATTGTCTTCAGAGTGCTCTCCTCTCCTTTCTTTGTTCTCAGCTTACCTATATCTTCCTAACACATAAATTTTCTTGAAATACTTCTTTTATCATATCACTTTCCAAGGACATAAATTGTTGTTACTCATCAAATGAAAACCAAATTCTTGTGCATCAAGCCTTGAGTAACCAGTCTGCTTAATGTTCCACAACCTCTCCCCATTCATCTGTATCTTTAAAGTGAAGTCGCACAGTCTTGTCCGACTCTTTGTGACCCCATGAACTGTAGCCTACCAGGATCCTCTGTTCCTGGGATTTTCCAGGCAAGAGTACTGAAGTGGGTTGCCATTTTAAACCACCCTCTTATTTTTTTATTGAGATAAATCCCACATGTGTTCACGTTTTAGCCTGCTCATATCTCTCGCATGAAATCTTCTTGAATAATTAAGTCTTTATTCCACTGCCTTTCCCATTTCAACTCTAAAAGCACTGAGTCTGTAGCACATAGTTTAAAACCCTTTTAACTTTGTTGCTTATTTTATGTTTTATCTGTTAGGAAGTGCATTTGGCAACTTGTCAGAGACTGAATATGCTTGAATATGAGAGGTGTTTCTTTCTTTCTTTCTTATGTAATGAAGACATCAGGAGGCAAGTTCACAGTTACCACTCTGGCTCCCCGTGGCTCCCCATTCTGCTGTCCCTCAGCTTTTGTCCTTAACCTCATGATGTAAAATGCTGAGTAGCTCCAGCAAAAAGAAGGAAGGACATAAATGGTCAGTCTATTTTAAAAAGTTTTCTGGAACACTGCCCAGTGAAAGGCTGCCATTTTTTGTGAGGGAACCTGGGAAATGTAATCTCAGAGACGTTTGAATTACTCTCCTCCCCCTCATCTAAGAATTTTGTTAGGAGGGAGGAAAGAGGATGGTTGCTTTGGGGGCACCTCTCTGTCTCTGTGTTACATGCATAATATGAAGCTTCCACAGCCACCTCCCTCCAGATACACAGCCGGTGTCTGCTTTCCTTTCCTGAGCAGCAGTAAAATAAGTCAGCTGTTCATGTTCCACAAGTCAGGATGCAGTCCTTAGGTCAGGAAGAGTGTTTCCTTTTTACTCTGTCTCATACTCTTTCCCCAGAAATATGCACAAAAAGAGATAAGACTCTTTTTTTAAAGATATGGTAGATTAAAATAATTAAGGTGAGACTTGTTCATTTAGGAACACTATGTTTTGTTCTGTTGATAAAACACAATTATATAGGTGTATCCGGATTTTGATGCTAAACTACTGGGTTGTTACATTCAACGAATATCTGATAAATACTCCTCAGCATGGCACACAATTCCAGGTCTATGTAACACACAGATTTTCTTTTTTTGACATATGTCTTAAATTTTCAATCTTTTGAGGCAGTAAAGTGGTTTATTAACCCAAGTAGGTTGTCTGTATTCTTATCAGAATTTAAATAAAGAATATGCATGATAAATATTTGCTATATTTCTATTGATGTTGAGGGTGGCCATTAGGAGCATGTCTGCTTCCACTGAAGGGTGTTTCCTACTTTTGTCAGACACAAAGCAAGCTTCCTTTTGTCTCCCGATCACAGCTCCAATGTTCCCAGCTGGATGAATTCACCAAGTTGAGAATCTGAGAGGCCTTAACATTAGCAGAATCTACAAAGCGCCAGAGGGGCACAAAACCTACATAGAAAACATTCGCTCTTCAGGATTGGCGCTGTGGTTGCTACAGCTACCAAGCTGCTGATTTCTCTGCTTTGTGTTCATGTGGGAAGAGAAGCTCTCAAGGTGACAGGGGCTTCATTATATAACTGACATTGCAATTCGTTTGCTTTAATGTTTGCATTTTAATCTACCGTGCCTAGTCCTGAGGAGGCCTTTTTTTTTTTTTGGGAATACTCAGTTAGGAGGGGGATGGGTGGACTAAATTTTATGCAATCAGGAGGGCGACTCATGGAGTATAATTATATGTTTTTCTCTCTGAACTTTATAACCATCCATACATTGGCTTGGATTGATGATTGGGGTGTTTTGCTGCATGTGCCACAAAGAGAACACAAGAACCATTGATTCGTAGATGCATGTAAATCCTGTAGGCCAATATTAAAGTAACAACTAAGATGAAATCGCATCAGTCTGTCCTTCCTGAAGTTTAAGAAGTGGTCCACGTATAAGTAACTGACAAATCATTCTGAAGGCTTAACATTCTATACTTTAATGATCTTTAAGCACTGTCTCTGAAATATTAGTTGCAGATGAATAGGTTGTGATTGAAACCAAATCATGTACAAAATGTAACTGACATATGACCTTCTCTAAGGGAGGTTGCATAGTGACAGATATATAAAAATGTGTTAACAGTGGGTTCACAATTTATATATTTCCATTTCTTTGAATGAGTTTCCCTGGTGGCCCAGTGGTAAACAATCTGTCTGCCAATGCAGGAGATGAGGGTTCAATCCCTGGGTCAAGAAGATTCCCTGGAGAAGGAAATGGCAATTCACTCCAGTATTCTTGCCTGGGAAATTCCATGGACAGAGGAACCTTGTAGGATAAAAAGTCATGGGGTCACAAAAGAGTTGGACATAGTCTCTGAACAACAACAACTTCTTTTCATAAACAGCAACAACTTCTTTTCATGTGTTGTCAATAATAAAAAAGTCTTTAAATTTCCTCTACATTCTTTTCCCTAGTTCAATTTTTGAAGAAATTTTGTGAATTTTATAATTTCTCTTTAATAGAATGGCATTATCAATAGAAAAACACTGTTTTTCTCCTTTGTTTTAGGTTAAGGAGAAGCTAAAGCACTATTTCTGAAATTTAATTTTTCTCTCTTGAAAGAAAGCATGCTTAACCACTATTTGCAGTTCTTTAACCGCTTCTATTAAGCCTTCAGAGTGGGAAGGGAACAAGTTTTGGAGCATCTATTATGTTTTCTTTTACTTTGTGTACATTTTCTTGTTTAATATAGCTCCATTAAATATTATTAATTTATTTTACAGATGAAGGTAGAAAGATTTTCATATCCATAATCATTAGGTCTGCAGGTCAAGAAGCAAGAGTTAGAACTGGACATGGGACAACAGACTGGTTCCAAATCAGGAAAGGAATACGTCAAGGCTGTGTATTGTCACCTTGCTTATTTAACTTATATGCAGAGTACATCATGAGAATTGCTGGACTGGGTGAAGCACAAGCTGGAATCAGGATTGCTGGGAGAAATATCAATAACCTCAGATAGGCAGATGACACCACCCTTATGGCAGAAAGTGAAGAAGAACTAAAGAGCCTCTTGATGAAAGTAAAAGAGGAGAGTGAAAAAGTTGGCTTAAAACTCAATATTCAGAAAACTAAGATCATGGCATCTGGCCCCATCACTTCATGGCAAATAGATGGGGAAACAGTGGAGACAGTGACAGGGGCTCCCAAATTACTGCAGATGGTGACTGCAGCCATGAAATTAAAAGACGTTTGCTCCTTGGAAGAAAAGCTGTGACCAACCTAGACAGCATACTAAAAAGCAGAGACATTACTTTGCCAACAAAGTCCATCTAGTTAAAGCTATGACTTTTCCAGTAGTCATTATGGATGTGAGACTATAAAAAAAGCTGAGCACCAAAGAATTAATGCTTTTGAACTGTGGTGTTAGAGAAGACTCTTGAGAATCCCTTGGACAGCAAGGAGATCCAACTAGTCCATCCTAAAGGAAATCAGTCCTGAATATTCATTGGAAAGACTGATGCTGAAGCTGAAACTCCAATACTATGGCCATCTGATGTGAACAACTGACTCATCTGAAAAGACCCTGATGCTGGGAAAGATTGAAGGCAGGAGGAGAAGGGGATGACAAAGGATGAGATGGTTGGATGGCATCACTGAATCAATGCACATAAGTTAGAGTAAACTCTAGGAGTTGGTGATGGACAGGGAAGCCTGGTGTGCTGCAGTCCATGGGGTTGCAAAGAATCGGGCACAACTGAGCAACTGAAATGAACTGAATCATTAAGTCAATAAATAAGAGAGACATAGTTGTCTTTCTAATAGAGACTTGAGTCTTTCTTATCCCCAAACTCATGTTCTTTTCATCAACTTGAGAAGACAGACCATTCCAAGATGACTTAAAATATGGAGAGGTAGTATGGTATAATTCATCTCTGTTTTAATTTTTAGCAATCATTAAATTACCTATAAGAAGTTTAACATAAACATTATTAAATATGAATCTATATTGTCCTGGATGTTATTTTTTTATCCCTAGCAACCATTGCCCCTGTCTTTCCCCAAAGATCTTCAGTTTTCTTTAGGGGATTCTTGTGGGTCCAGGGAAACTAAATTTAACTTGGATTTTAAGGGTGTATCATGTGACACAACCAAAGCTGATCAAAACTCTTTTTCTTTGGCCATAATAATTAGTTTAACAATTGAGCATGGAACCATAGCTCATCTAATCAGTATGAATCTCAAAACTTACTTTGGAATGCTGGAGTGAAGGTACTTCTGCTCATTAAGATAGTGTGGATTTTTATTGCCCAGCTCCCTTAACTTTACACTAGGACATTTGACTTACTTTGGCCAATGACATATAGGAGAAACTCATGTGTGCCGGTCTGAGTAGGACTGTTAATAACCCTTGTGTATTTCCACTATATTCTCCCCCTGCCACTGTCATAACACTGGCAATATCCCAGATAGGTTTCCCTTCATCAGCCTGGGTCCTGGAATGAAGTCTCTATGACACAGGGCCACAGTTGACCTACCATGAAAATGTTTAGTGAACTGAAAATAATTTTTTGTTGATGTCAGTGATTGACATGTGTGAGTTGTTTTATTCTGTGGCATAACTTAGCATAAATGGTAAGGTGTGGTAGTGCTGCTGGAACTGCTGCAGCCACATTGCTGCATGAAGTCAGTCTAATGGCAAAGCTGACGAAAGAAGGAAGCAGAATCTGGACAATTATAAAGACAGGTGGAACTCTGATGATGATGTCATAAACCTTTGACTCATGGCTGCAATCATCTCTGTACCTGAAAATTGTATTTAAGTGAATCAGTCTATTTGCTTAAGACAATTTTGGTTGGGTTTTCTGTTACTTGCAACCAAAGCAAATGAATTGCTTTATGTATCGTGCTATAAATTTCACTTCATTTTCCCTCAGACATCCAAAATAGCCTTGAAATAAACTCAAGCAACATAAGTTATAAGGTTCTGAAAGTTACTAGCTAGATCAGTACTGACAAAGGAAGCCACTCAATAGGTGAATTTAATAGACAAGTAGGTAGAGGCTAAATGAGACTATATAAGATTGCTTTACTAGTAATAAGAATCATGAAGAGTTTACACTTTACAAAATAATGCCTATTTAAAAATATATAAACATAGATTTCTGACAAGAAGGGTTGAGGGGAAGGCACAAGAGGTCATGAAGTGATGTTCTGAAAAGCCTTGGCCAAATTACCATAAAGGGTCTAAAATCACTGGATTCTTTTTATGATCAATCATTAGATATTTTTTTCTCCATTAAAAAAAAAGGAAAGTAAGAAAACAAGTAGAATATCCAACAATTGCTAAGTTGTTGGGAGAGTTTCCCTTGGGAGAGTGACTACCTTGTTCTCAAATGTTGCTACTCAGAGAAGAAGGATGCTTCCTGTTGAACTTCCTGAAGTAACAGAATGGAGTTAAAAGGGGGCCTTAACTGTAGCCAAGTTTTCTATTCCAAGAGAGATATTTACTAAGGTCAGAACACTTTCCTTCTACGAAACAGTCATCACCTTATGGGAAAAAATTTCTGTGTCTACTCCCGAAATGTGAGTGGACTTTTGACAGCAATAAATTGTACATGTAGAGTTCTGAAACCAAGAACTAAATAGTATTTTTACTCTTTGTTAGGAGTAACAGCAGTAACAAAAAGTTGAAATATAGTCACTTTGAATAGTCTCATGTACTGAAATTAATTGCAATTAATTTTTTACTTTGTTTTATTTCTTATTAAAAAAGTTTTGTTCCTACCTCTGTTGTCATCAGCCCTATTTGTCTCTGTCACCAGCAGGTAATCATATTATTAATTGTTGACTATCTTCCCAGAATTTCTTCATGCACAACCAAGGAAATGTACATATGTTTTGTTATTGTCTCTCTTTCTTCTGTAAAATGTAGCACACTATAGACTCTTCTTTATTTTCTGCTATTTTCGTCTAATGCTATCTCTTGGAGATCTTTCCTTTTCAGTAGTACATCAAGAACTTCGTCATTTTCTCCTACATCTGCATAGTATTTCTCACAGCATGCATGACCAGTAATTTATTTAGTCAGCTCCCCTATTGATGGAAAGCTGAATTATTTCCAGTTTTTTACTATTACTGCTTTTGATAACCTTCACATAGTTTGCTTCATACATTTTCAGTGAATGAAAATAAAGCCAAGCCCTAAAAAAAAGTCCTCCTCAATTTTGGCAAGCTTCTGAACCTGAGTGTTCCCTTGGGTTATTTTTACTACTTAATGTTATGAACTTTTTTCTTCACTATCCAACTCAGTTAGCCAAGAAAAAGCAGCTTTTTGTTTATAAATAAATACAAGATACCTAGACACTTGAAAAGAAGGGACAATGTCTTGTGTGTTTTCATAGGGCTATCCTAAGACTTCTGTAGAAATTTGCTTCTAATAACAATGATGGAAAAAAGGGCAATTTCTGTAAGAGCCATGTAAATAAGCACATCAGAGCCCTGGAAAATCTTGGCTTCTTCATCTTGACCTCCATATTTAATCTTGATGATTTGTTTTCTGAAGAGTCTCATGCACATTTCTTCTCTTCTATTCCTTTTCCCTCCAGCTGCATCTGCAAAATGTTTGCTCTGTTACCAGTGCCTTTTTTATTCCATCCTATGTGCATTCTGTTGGTGATGTATCACTTTTAAATATCACACTTGTTATATAATACCTCCCTCATTTTGGTTTTTGTTTTGGCTGTTGCTGTGGTTTTCTTGAGGAATTCTTTGGGTAAAATTACTTTAATGGAATTTGATTTTTGATCATTTATCCCAGCACTCCCCTCTCCAAGCACTCAATGGGAAGTTTGAAACATGGGTAAGATTTTGCTTGGGGTTTTGTTTCCTTTTTTTTCCTCCTTCATTACAAACTGCCTGAATATGAATTAAATAAATGTTGTTAAATAGTATATTTTTATAGATCTGTGTCTTTACGAGAGACCAGTGTTTCCAACTCTGCCCACAGTGTAATCTCTGCATTTCCCTCTTTCTAACAACAGTGGCTTTCCTTGAGCTCCCTTTCGTGGCTTTAGTTGTTAGCATCATTACCAACTTCTCCCTTTGATTCCACCTTTCAGACCATACTCTTTATTTGTCAGGCAGATCCCTGGATCATTTTCAGAATCCTGCAGCCCATGCTTTCAGTGTTGCTTTGAAGAGAAAAGCACGAGTGGACACTGAGAGGTACACTCTGCTTTTCTCACTGTTAAAAACATTTATCTCATTGCTTGATTCATTACCATCTTTGTTTTTTTTCCCCTTTGTGCCTGTATTTTTCCTCCCTGGTGCATACGTTCGTGGGTCTCTGTTTAAGGAGTTTCTTCTGCTGCTGTTTTTATCTGCCTTTCAGAATTCTGGAAACAGAGTTCTCCAAAACAAAAAAGACCTGTTAGTACAGTGGGAACAGTTATTGGTTTAGTTTGTTTAATTATAGTTGAAGTTAAGTCAGCATTACTACAGTCCCTTTAAAAAAAATGCATTAATATTTCACTTTATGGTTCTAAATAATTCTCTAGTCCCTTGCTAGATGTTTCTTTTTCCCCCTTTTTATTATTTTTAAAAATTGAAGTATACTTGATTTACAACATTGTGTTAGTTTCAGGTAGACAGCAAAATCATTCAAATATGTGGGCTTCCCTGGTGGCTCAGATGGGAAAGAATCTGCCTGCAGTGCAGGAGACCCAGGTTCAATCCCTGAGTTGGGAAGACCCCTGTTTTTTTTTCTCCTTTATTATTATTTAAAAAAATTGAATGACAGTTGACTCACAGTCTTGTGTTAGTGTGAGGTATATAGCAGAGTGACTGAGGTATGTGGGCTTCCCTTGTACTCAGATGGGAAAGCATCTGCCTGCAGTGCAGGAGATGCAGGTTGGACCCCTGAGTTGAGAAGATCCCTGTTTTATTTCTCCTTTCTTATTATTTTAAAAATTGAAGTATAGTTGACTTACAATCTTGTGTTAGGTTTAGGTGTGCAGCAAAGTGACTCAAACATGTGGGCTTCCCTGGTAGCTCAGCTGGGAGAGAATCTGCCTGCAGTGCAGGAGACCCAGGTTCGATCTCTGAGTTGGGAAGATCCCTGTTTTGTTTTCTTTCCTCTCTCCTTTTTTATAATTTTTAAAAATTGAAATATAGTTGACTTACAATCTTGTGTTAGGTTTAGGTATGCAGCAAAGTGATTCAGGTATACGGACTTCCCTGGCGACTTGGATGGGAAAGAATCTGCCTGCAGTGCAGCAGATGCAGGTTTGATCCCTCAGTTGGGAAGATCCCTGTTTTATTTCTCCTTTTTTATTAGTTTTAAAAATTGAAGTATGATTGACTTACAATCTTGTGTTAGGTTTAGGTATGCAGCAAAGTGATCCAAATGTGTGGACTTCCCTGGTAGCTCAGCTGGGAGAGAATCTGCCTGCCGTGCAGGAGACCCAGGTTCATCCCTGAGTAGGGAAAGTCCCTGTTTTTTTTTTTTTTCTCCTTCTCCTTTTAAAAGTATTTTTAAAAATTGAAGTATAGTTGACTTCAGTTCAGTTCAGTCACTCGGTCGTGTCTGACTCTGAGACGCCGTGGACTGCAGCACAACTTACAATGTTGTGTTGGTTTCAGGTCTCCAGCAAAGTGATCCAGATATGTTGCCTTCCCTGGTGGCTTAGTTGGGAAAGAATCTGCCTGCAGTGCAGGAGACTTAGGATTGATCCCTGAGCTGCGAAGATCCCTGTTTTCTTCTCCTTTTTTGTTATTTTCAAAAACTGAAGTATAATTGATTTACAATGTTGTGTTAGTTTAGTGATTCAGATATATATATATATATATATATTCATTCAGATATATATATATTCTTTTTAAGATTCTTTTTCCTTATATGTTATTACAAAAATATTGAGTATAGTTAACTATGTGATATAGCAGTAATTCCTTGTTTGTTATCTATTTTGTATACAGTAATGTGTAACATTAATCCCAAAGTTCTAACTCATCCCTCCTTCCTTCCCTTTGGTAACCGTTTTGTCTATAGTTTTATATAAAAATTCATTTGTATCTTTTTTTTTTAATTCTACATATAAGTGATATCATTTGATAGTTGTCTTTCTCTGTCTGGCTTACTTAGTATGATAAGCAATAGTAATCAAGAGGTCTGATTATGTATTTGTGCAATTTTTCATAGATATTTATATAATAGTCACAGAAATACAGTCATCACTCAAACATATAGAGACTATTTTTATAGGGCTGCAAAAGATAACACCACTGGCTTATGAAATCAAACTTGTTTTCTGATGTAAGTGAGAAAAAACAAAAACATGATTTTTTCCAGTGGTTATGGTTACCTTACAATAATTAATCCTCCAAAATATTATTATTTGGGCAGTGGGATTTTGAAAAGAAGAACAAAGGACAGGAAAAATAGAAAATAGTCCACAACAAAGAGAGAGGAAATTGTGTTTGACCAGATTGCAATGTCGAATTGCCGTTAAACTGCTGGCCTGCCTGATATTCTAAGACTGATTATTCCCTCCCCAGGGGGATATTATAAACAAGGATTTACTATCAAAATATTTTTTATTTGTCTGAAAACTAATTTGCCAAGCCTGGAGATCAGAGGTGTGGAGCAGATGGGGAAAGCAACCTGTTTCTCTGCCTTTAAGGAATCAGCTGTGGAGGAAACTCAGCAAGTGGGATGGAAATGTCACTTGAGCCCCGAAGCTCCTGTAAATATCAGGAAAGAAGACAATAGCAGTCTCCCAGTCCACAGTTCCACAACGTCACTCTCTCTTCCAGCAGGTATTAAACATTCATGACTATTTTATAATGAGGGGCAGGAATGACTCCGGCAGGAGAGCTGCCCAACCACATGGGTTGTGTTGGATTTTCAACGGCAGCACGTTTCATACATTTTTTCCCTCCCTGTTCCTTTTATCTCTCTGAGAATCTTCAGCCTGAAGGTAATGAAACACTTCCTTTATCACTTGGTGTCATTAAAATATTTATCTGATTATTTGAATAAAAGATTATGGCACCAACAGTAACTCTGTCCCTAGGTATCCTTAGACTTCAAAAGGAAAAAGGAAGCTTAATGAATAAAATAAGACAAGATGTTTGGCCATCAACTTTACAAATAACAAAAACCACTGTGATCAGTTGCAGCCCGCTTATAGCATGTATTATGCAAGATGCTAAGCATGGGTCCCAAACCAAAACAGTTGGCCTTTGGAGGAATCGTTTATTTAGACAGCGATAAGTTTAAAGAGTTCTTTTTTTTTTTTTTTTTTTTCCCCACACATTGAGCATTTGTAAATACGTTCTTGCCACCTTGTTGACACAAAGTGGAGTCACTGGAGATAACGTGGATTCATTAAGGCAATTTTCTCAGGACCCGACTTACTCCATCCTTGTGTCTTGGGTTTTATTACTTGGTGTGAACAAAGCAAATAAAAGCCTAAATGTAGTTGACTCCTCATTTCCATCTGCCTGGTTGCAAGGGGTTGTTCTTTTGCAGAAAAACCCTCACCAGGCACTTCCTGGGTGCTTCTCTGATGGCCCAGTGGTAAAGAACCCACCTGCTAATGCAGGAGCTGCAGGAGCTATGGGTTCGATCCCTGGGTCAAGAAGGTCCCCTGGAGAAGGAATGGCTAGCCACTCCAGTATTCTTGCCTGGGAAATCCTGTGGACTGGGGAACCTGGCGGGCTACGGTCCATGGGGTCACAAAAGAGTTGTATTCAACTTAGCAACTGAACAACCACAAAGCACGTCTTAGAGGAAACGTATGTGACAACATGAATCCAAAAAGTGCCCTCTTGCACTCACTGATTGCCATGGGAGGGTCACCTGGAGACCTTGCCATCATGTCTCAACAGAGCCTTAGACTCTGAGCTGACGTTCTGTCCTGGCTGCCATAGCTGTTGTTCAGATACCATGGAACTGGCCCGTCAGCGCCCAGTCTCAGAAATCCAGGGAGATGAGAAGAACATTTGTTCTGTCTTCCCCTCACGGAGGCCCGAGGGCAGGGAAATGCCATCCCAGTGTTTGTTGAGCTCATAATCATTTCTGAGTTTAGCAAGACACTTATCTCAATACATATACAGCCCCTGCCTTCCGCAGTGCACGTGCGCCCATGAGGGTGGCGTGAACTTCCATCCAGGCTGTGCCAGGAGCATCTGTTATCCTCCACTCAGCTGTTACAGTTGAGTTCACTTAGCAATTTCATCTTTCTTCCTCATGAGTCCTCTTTCAGGGATCCCAATTGCTCCTCCTTTAATATCTCTTCTTTTCCAGGGTCTCCTTAGACTGCTCTACAGGCCTCAGCATCAGTTGTGCTCAGTTTTAAGTGTTTATTCTAGAAAGCTTTCTAGCACCTACTGTGACTTAGTGACTGTCAGTGGACACTGCAGAGAGGAGCATGGCCTTAGTCTGGTGGCCAGGAGAGTTCCTTCTAAGACCAATTCTACAGTTACTGCTTCTTACATTACTAACTATACAGAAAAAAGGATGACAGTTTTTGTCTCCACAGAGCCTGTGTATCATAAAGCATATATTTTAAAAATACTATTATTTAAAAAATAATTTTATTGGTTTTTTATTTTAGGCTGTGCTAAGTCTTCATCTCTGGAGAAGGAAATGGCAACAGACTCCAGTATTCTTGGGAAATCCATGGACAGGGAGCCTGATGGGCTGTAGTCTATGGGATCGCAGTAGGTCAGACTCAACAGCGACTAGAAACAATGTCTTCATTGCTGTGTGGGCTTTTCTCTAGTTGCAGCAAGTAGGGTCTGCTCTCTCGTTGGAGCATGTGGCTTCTCATTGCAGTAGCTTCTCTTGTAGAGCACGGGCCCTAGGCATGAGGGCTTCGGTCACTGCTGTACGTAGGCTCGGTAGTTGCAGTTCCCAGGCTCTAGATGGAGAAGGAAATGGCAACCCACTCCAGTATTCTTGCCTTGAGAATTCCATGGAGAGAGGAGCCTGGCAGGCTGCAGTCCATGGGGTCACAAGAGTTGGACACAACTTGGTGACGAGACCACCACCACCAGGCTCTAGAGCACAGGCTCAATATTTGCGGTGCATGGGCTTAGATGCTCTGCAGCATGTGGGATCTTCCCGGATCAGGGATTGAACTGCATTGACAGGTGGATTTTTACCACTGAGTCATCAGGGAAGCCTCTATTTTTTTATTATTTTTAATAGACTTTATTTTTTATGACAGTTTTAGATTCACCACAAAATTGAAGAGACGGTATAGAGACTTCTCGTCCACACCCACACATGCATAGCCTCCCTGCTATTGTCTTCTTCCACCAGAGCAGTACATTTGTGAAAACTGATGAATCGACACTGATACATCATAATCACCCAAAGCCCATAGTTTTTATTAGGGTTCACTCTTAAGTGTGTATTCTTTGGGTTTGGACAAATGTATCGTGATAAGTATACACAATTATCATACAGAATATTTTTATCAAGGTAAAAATTCTCTGTGCTCTGCTAATTCATCTCTCCCTCCTCCTTAGTCTCCAGAAAACTTTGATATTCTATTGCCTCCATACTTTTGCCTTTTCCAGAATGTAATATCATTGGATGCATTCATTATGTAACCTTTTCAGAATGGCTTCTCTCACTGAAATATGCATTTAAAGTTCCTCCATGTCTTTTCATGGTTTCATAGCTTATTTCTTTTTAGCACTGAATAATATTCCATTGTCTGGATGCACCACAGTTTGTTTATCCATTCATCTTTCATGAAGGATATTTACAGTTATAAATAAATGAGTTACGGTTAATTTGAGTGGAGTCACAGCAATCCACATAGATGTTACATGGCTGTGTTCTCTGGGCCTGTATTTCTCTATCCAAGGCACCCCACTCCAGTACTCTTGCCTGGAAAATCCCATAGATGGAGGAGCCTGGTGGGCTGCAGTCCATGGGGTCACAGAGAGTCGGACATGACTGAGCGACTTCACTTTCACTTTTCACTTTCATGCATTGGAGAAGGAAATGGCAACCCACTCCAGTGTTCTTGCCTGGAGAATCTCAGGGACGGGGGAGCCTGGTGGGCTGCCATCTATGGGGTCGCACAGGGTCTGACACGACTGAAGCAACTTAGCAGCAGCAGACTACTTTTGTACATAATGTCTATCTTTTTGTTCTTTTCTTTCCTTGGTGGTGGTTGCATGAGGTTGTTATATAACCAACATGGTATTGGTATGAATAGAATTGCATTCGATCTATCTTCAGGTTTTATTAACTTTCTTTTTCTAAGGTTGTTGCTCCCCAGGTTACTCTGAGATGGACAATGGCTCATGCCTGTCTCAATGGACATGTAGGCATTCCTTTCACTCCTGTCTACTTTAGACTCAAAGGAAGGGAGGGAGATGGGGAAGAAGAAGGAAGAATGGGGAGGTCATCAGTTGATTCTGGTCCATTTGATACTGCTAGAGAGATGAATATTCTCTGAATAGCAGGAGATGTGTGAGAATATTTGGGCTGCTGAGAAGATGAACAGACAGTAGAACCACTCCTGGAGGAATTCTGGCATGGAGAATGGTTTGGCTCACGTTCTGTCTTGGACAGAAACCTGAAGTGTTTCTCATTCAGCTGATGGTGTTTGTGACCTAAATCAGTGATAATAGAAGCTGAGATGATGAGTTTCAACTGTCATACCCTCCACCCAGGAAAAGTTTCGGGACCCATGCTGTTTCATGGGGCTATGTCACCAACCTTTTAGGCTGTGTGGCATTCTGATTGAGGTAGAAATCTTAGCATTACCTCTGAACCAAACCTTCACTTTAAGCTCTTAACATTTTTAGCAGATTTATCTATTTATTTATATTTATTCTAAGTGGATTTTGAGGGGTGGTAGGGCATTTATATTTTCATTATACAATATTTTGATTCATGAATATGCCTTTGCTCTTTATAATCTTCAGATAATAATACATACTTCTGTTTAATATTTCCTTAGTGATCCTGAATCACGTGAAACCATTAGAAAGTATCATTCATGGTTAAAGAGAGGGAGAGGTCTCTTAGGAATGATCCTTACCCTCAAAGCAATTCTGTCCCACATTCCATTCATTCACCCTGCCTCCAATCTCAAATAGGATTTGAAATTTCACCCATTCATCTTGCTGCCTTGCTATTTAAGCACTGTATGCACAATTATAGGTTTTCCCTCATAGCTGAGTTGGCGAAGAATCCGCATGCAGTGCAGGAGACCTGGGTTCCATCCCTGGGTTGGGAAGATCCCTTGGAGAAGGGAAAGGCTACCCACTCCAGTATTCTGGCTTGGAGAATTCCATGGACTGAATAGTCCGTGGGGTCACAAGGAGTCGGACATGACTGAGTGACTTTCACTTTCATGCACAATTATATGGGGATTATATTAACACTTTCTTAAGTAAAATTTCATGAAAGAATGGGAAGATAGGGGTTCTGATTAGCCAGTGGTCTCATGAAATGCCAAAATACATGTTTTATGAACAAAAATTTTTTTTACCTTGCTTGTATTTATGATAGTCTTACTCTACCCTAAAGGGTAGAATCAACACTTTCCATGTTTTGGTTTTTTCTTAACTACTTTTTACAGATCTAAATGCTAGTCACAGTTTTAAAACCAAACTTTACTGTCACATCTATCCACTAGGAGTTCCAGTGAACAATCAGTCAAATGATCTATGGTACATGGGGCCTGGTTTTGCAGGATTGTCTTTCTTACTATCTGTGTATCAAAGACTTTTGAGCAAACCTTGAGCTTAGACAATTGGACCCCGAAAAGAGATCCCCAGCTCTAATCTTCTAAGTTAATAAGAACTTTGTAGGATTTCCCTGCAGAAATTTTACTAAAGGTCTTAAAATATTTTGCTAATTTAAACTCATCCCTACCTTGCCATCTGGAATTTAGCTTCCTCAGTTTAACTTTCCCATCAACAAAGCTGGCTAAAAATATATAAACAGCCAAAATGCAGAATAAGTTTATCATTTTACCCTTCTCCACTGCCATCCTTTCTTGGCAACAAAATGAAGGGAAAGGGAATATTGATATTTCCATAATGACAAAATCAATAATTTCACAACTTTGGCTTACCAGTACTGGGCATATGGAATTCATCCAGTCATTAATCAAAGATGTATTGTGCACTAATTATGTGACAGGTTTTGTTCTAGGTGCTCAAAATAGAGTAGAGGTTTTATGAACTCTATAGCCTAGTAGAAGGGGGGAGAATATAATAAAATATGAATAATATGTTGTCAGAAGCCATGGATGAAAATAAAACAAGGTAAACTGCTTAGACTGTAGATGGCAGGAATTACCAACTGACCCTCCAGTCTGATTAGAGAAGCATATAACGTCGTTGTCTGGGAGTTGACTTGGGACCAAATGCTTTACATATGTCATTTTATTCCCACAACACTTACAGGAAAGTACTATTGTTAGGTCCATGTGAACGATGAACAGATTGGGGTGTAGAAGATTAAAAACTGACCTGAGGTTAACCAGCTTTGGGACAGTCAGGATTGTCTGATAGGTGGCCCTGGGACCTCTTTTGGTGTTTTGTTTTTGTTTTCCCAATAAGCAAGCTGGGCCTAGAAGCTTCTCTTTCCCAAGCAAGGGAGGCAGTTTATAAAACTCCATTTCTCACAGGACTGGGGACTTTAGGTATTAGGGAAGTGTGCAAAGGGCATTTCCTGGCACTTCTCTAAACAGATGGCCTTGAACTCAGATTATTTAGACCTGAGCCAGCATGTTTATTCCCGTGAAAAGTTGCTCTCATGTTTCCCTAAGTTCATTCATAACTTTGCATAAGTTCATCTCCTGGAACATAACCCCATAGGTGCCCAACTGCTGCTACTGCTGCTGCTGCTAAGTTGCTTCAGTCATGTCCGACTCTGTGCAACCCCATAGACGGCAGCCCACCAGGCTCCCCCGTCCCTGGGATTCTCCAGGCAAGAACACTGGAGTGGGTTGCCATTTCCTTCTCCAATGCATGAAAGTGAAAAGTGAAAGTGAAGTCGCTCAGTTGTGTCCGACTCTTCGTGACCCCATGGACTACAGCCTATCAGTCTCCTCTGTCCATGGGATTTTCCAGGCAAGAGTACTGGAGTGGGATGCCATTGCCCTTTCCGCCCCCTTACTTAAGCAGACTTCTCTGTAGAATGTTGCTAGAATGGGGACTGTGTTCCTTACCTGGATCCTTTTGCCTGTCATTTCTAGGAAGCACCAAGTGGCATTCCCTAGTAAACATTTTGTAGGACAATAGCTGTTAAATAGAAAAACGCAAAATCAAACTCAGGTCCGGTGTGGCCCCAAAGCTCCTAACAGCTATAATACATAGCTTCTGCAAATCTTGCGATTAAGTGAGATATAATGAAACACTTTAGTGCCTGACAGAAAGTTTCCATAGTTTAAAAATAACCATGAGTTACTATTTTAGCTTCATATTATAATTTGTTGTTCATTTGCCCAGTTGTGTCCGACTCTTTGCAACCCCATGAACTGCAAGCATGCCAGGCTTCCCTGTCCCTCACCATCTCCTGGAGTTTGCCCAAGTTCAGGTCCATTGCATCAGTGATGCTATCCAGTCATCTTATCCTTTGACACCCTCTTCTCTTTCTGCCCTTGACTTTCCCAGAATCTGGGACTTTTCCAATGACTTGCTGTTTGCATCTGGTGACCAAAATACTGGAGTTTCAGCGTCAGCATCAGTCCTTCCAGTGAGTATTTAGGATTGATTTCACTTAAGATTGACTGGTTTGATCTTTTTTCTGTCCAAGGGACCCTTCCATTATAACTACAAAATTGATTTCGCTAGATATTGTTTTAATACAAGTTAAACTTGTCAATAGAGTTGTGTGAAAAGTGCCAGATTTTCTGCACCCTTTTTTTGGTATTTCCAGGATTTCTGAAGGATGACAAAGCAGTTTTTCATAAAGTTAATTACCTGGGGAATCTGTGCAGGACTTTTGTGCAAGGAATACATAGATTAAATTTGTGATCAATTTGTGATATTTGATGGGCTTGTGATCATTTGTGATCACTTTGATGGACTTGTTATCTTTGTGGATTTCCTCTGGAAAAAGGATGAGGATGAGTTTTGTGTGGCAAGTGGTAGGGGAGAAAAGTGGTTTCTATCCAACGAAGTCTAGGGATAGCTGGACTTTAACCAGACTGGAACTGCCAGAGGGACTCCTGCCTAGAGTCTGGATAAAGGGCCCATAGCTCTTGTTCCGTACAGTTGCTTGGCCAAATCGGGACATTGGAGGCAGAGTTAACCAAGAAAGGAGAAAAGGAGGATAGGTGCAGCACCAAGTGACTTCCAATCAGAGAGCAGTTTTCATGGGAGTCACTGCTGCTGATTCAGCAGTGAGATGTTTTAGCCACATGAAAACTCACCTTTTGAGAGTAGGAAGAGCAGATGGATCTGTCCTCAAACTGTGCCTTTAGTCACAAGGAAACTTAAAACTAAAAAAAAACACAAAAAACAGAAATCTCAGTTGCAAATTAATAAAGAGAAATCTCAGTTGAAAATGAAAACACAAAAGTCTAAGTTGAATTGAGTGGGGCGACCAGCAGGGGGAGAGGGGCTCTCATGCTATGTGAAGATGGCAGAACCCAACAGGAAGAACAATGACTCCTCTTTCCTCCGGCAACAATTCAACCAATGAAAAGCCATTGACTCCTTTAATTGGAGCCCTCTCAACTTCCTTTTCCCCTTTATAAAGGAGTTCTCCTTGCCATTTTTGCTGGGAATTTGCATATGACTCACCATGGTTGCAAATCAGGAATTCCAATTCATTGTTGATTCCAGATAAACCCATTTTTGCTGAAGAAATAACCAGCAGTCTATTTGTTTTAGCTTAACAAAACAACTCAATCTAATGAAAGCTATGAGAGGCTGTACAATGTTGTGAATGTAGTTAATGCAATGAATATGACATTCAAAATGGCTTAATTGGCAAATTTTATGTTTTATATATTTAACAAATATATTTTTAAAATTGCATTAAATATTAAAAATTAACTGTGCAATATTCCAAAAGTCACTAATGTGTGCACTTTAAATGAGTGAACTATATGGGATGTGAACTATATCTCAATAAAACTCTTTTAAAAAGTTATGGAGAGCATTTGTTTCTACAATTGTAAGTTTTCCTTTAGTTTCCTAAAAGGTATGTAACATAGACTGTCCAGTAAACACCAAGAATTTGAAGTAACAGTAATCACATAAATCTTGAGATTGTAGGTACCTATGCAGACACAGATAAACAATTCAACAATGTAATCAGTTGAAGGAGAAAAAAAAAGATTGAAACACAAGGCTTGTATGTTATGAGATTCTCATTTTCTTGTTCTTCAATAGCTAGCTACTGTGTATTACTATGTACTCTGCCTAACAAAGCTGTGCTTGTAAAAAAAGTGTCATCAATACAGAATCTGACAGGATCAAACAATAGACTTTTGCTAATTAATATTTAATGGGCCTATGGATTTTTCTCAGCAGCTGGAGTGCTAAATAATAGTCAATTAGCAAATGTGTTAATTAACTCTAATTACACAGCACATGAGCATCTCCAAGGATTTTTCCTTCATAGATTTATAAGTGAATGCTCCGCCACTCTTCTTTAATATACCAGGTAGCTAATTAATTGATAAGTAATAATTCTTTTTCTCTCTAAAACATGTATGAAATCCAGTTTAATGCTTGATGACTTTTTAAAATGACATTTAAGTATATAAGATGAACCCAATGTCTGCTTTTTAAATAGACTTCTCAATCACTAGGAAGTTTTTCATTTCTGAGGAAGAGGGAAAGAACATTGTGAGTTTTGTATATTTGTGTAAGAGGTGTGTATGAAAAAAAGAGAGAAAAGAAAGGAAGGAGGGAAGGGAAGAAGAAAAATGAACCAAAAAATGCAAGAGAGGTTGGTTTTTTGTGAGGAGTGAGGATGTACCCAGGTTGCTTTGCAGTATGCAAAATCATGAACTCCAGAAGCAAGGGTAATCAATATGTACCATGCAATTAACAGCGATCTTTTGAGTTTCGTGTGCCAGTTAAAGAAAACACTTCTGAACATTGTGTGGTGCCTGCCACCAGGGACAGAGAATGCTCTGAGGAAAGAAATTAGCATAGCAGCGTTGCACATGGTCTGGCATGACTGGTTAGATCAAAGGCAGTGGATGGCAGCAGGCTGCTCTTGGGGAGCCAGGAGCCCTACCACCATTTCAGTGCCAGAGGATGCTGCTCAAGGCATTGGTGTAGAAACCCTCCAAGGGGACTTTGAGGGAACAAAGTTTTTTGTTTTTTGTTTTTTTCAAATAAGATGATGGTCATGGAATTCAGTTCAAATGGACTGCTCATTTGAAGGGCTCTAAATCACCAAGCTTACATTAACTCTGCATTCCCTGCTGTTAGCTTTTACTAAGACCCTTAAATGTTACCTAGATACAAAGATTGTTTAGGGAAAAGATGTTAAATTGATCTTTCAGATTGGACTTGCTTGATTATTTCAGTAAGGCTCAGAGGAGCTACCAGCTTTGAGCTAGCACACCATACCATTTGACTCCTTTGTGGCATTAGAATTACCAAATTCCTGTTAAGAACACTGTAAGTAAACAGAGAGAAAAATGCAATATTGTGAAAGTATGCATTGAAAAATATCAAGCTTTATTTATCTGCTTATTGTATTGCAGACAATGATTTTTATCCTTTTCATGACTGAGAGGCAGTGGGTGCCTTAGAAGACTGTCAATCTATTCTTGTGAGCAGGACACACTTTGAATGACTAGCAAACAGTACTTTCAGATTTGATGGTCTGGGACCCTGTCTACTGGGTTTTTTTGGGGGAGGATCTGGGGACCCTAGTTGACAGCCATGGTTGGAGAAGGCCTTCAGGAGGCTCTGAGGCCATGGTTTTTGGTGGTGCTAAAAATAGAGCTGGGACCCTGATCTGGGAGAATTGGGCAAATTGGGAAAGTGAAGGTCTGGGGGTCTGGGTGAATTGAGGCTCCACAGTCAGAAAGCTGTTGGTCTCCTGTATTGAACAACTCACTGCCTGCCTCTCATTCTCTCAGCCTTGCTCTTTACTCTAGCTGTTGCTGAGGCAACCAGCTGCAAGTGGGTGTGACTTGAGGGCTCCTGGCCTCAGCAGTATCACTGGCTAGCTCACATTGTGTTCAAGGGCATCTCTGTGACCTCGTGGTACTTCTGTGGGCCCTAGGCAGCCTGCACAAACCTGGGAGGCGACCACTTCTGTCTCTGGGTCCTCATGGGGACCGAGGCTCGCTATCCATGGTGGCAATAGTGTGGTCCTGCACCCTTGGGTGGCTTTCCCACCTGCCCTGCTTCATTCTCCCTAGCCTCCAACTCCCGTTCCCTGGGATTGCTACCTGCACTCAAGCCGAGGTTTTTTGGGGGAACCTAGGCTGTAACAGATCCACCCTAGGAGCTACATTGAAGCAATGGCTGAATACACAGACAGGAGTGAGGAGCTGGGAAATGCAGACTTCCAGAGAACAATAAATGGCAGGGAGACAGAAACCAGTCAAACAGTGGGTGTTGTGCAGCTGGTACTCTGGGCCTGAAGGAATGAAGGAATGCAGACATCTAGGGTGGTCTCATGCAGTCCTTTCAGCCTCTGAGATAGAGAGCTGTTAGAGGCTGTTTGAGTGAGAGCAAAGCCTGTGGCTGGAAAATTCCACAGAGACATTATTAGTCTATCCACCTGGCAGGGTACTTTCATTGCCAAAGGAAAGGGAAATGCAATGTTTACCGTGGAGCTTTAACCCGAGTGGGGAAAAGCTTAGGTCAACAGAGAGGAAACCTAGAAATGAAAGAGCACTTTAGCTTTTCTTCTTTATTCTCTCTGCACAAGAATAATTTCTGCACAAGTGGCACTGAAGGAGGATGTGACTGCTATTTCAATCCTGAGTTAGTATTCTCTTGCTGCCATAACATATCACCACAAACTCAGTGGCTTAAAACATCATGGATTTATTATCTTATGATTCTATAGGTCAGAAATCTAACTTGGGTCTCACAGAGCTAAAATCAAGGTTTCAGCAGAGCTACATTCCTTTCTGGAAGCCCTATGGGAGAATTTGTTTGCTTGGCTTTTCCAGCTTCTAGGGGCCTCCTGCTTTCCTTAGCTCATGTTCTCTTTCCTCCATCTTCAGTTTCAGCAATGACAGGCTGAGTGCTCATATCGTACCACTCACATCTCCTGTGCCCCCTCTTGCATCTTTAAGGACCCTTGTAATTACATTGGGCCTACCTGGATAACTTCAGATCATCTCCCTATTGTAAGGTCAGCTGATTAGCAACCTTAATTATGCCAACAGCCTTAATTCCCGTTTGCCATGTGACGTAATACTTTAACTCACAGGTTCTGGGGAGTAGTATGTGGACATCCTTGGAGCAGTCATTATTCTGCCTACCACAGGTCCTTTCTGAAATTTAAGTTACAGGCTCAAACTTTTCACTACATAGAAAGTCCTCTGATTTTTCCTTCAAGGTTTAACTCAAATATCTTCCATTTAAATTTTACCTTGAACCCAGACAGGTGGAAATAATTCTTCCCTTTATACTATCCCTGAAATACTGTATGTTTGTTTAATTATAGCACTTAGACACATACACACAGCACTTTATATACTGTAACTTCACTTCTCTCTTAGTATCTTACAGACTAAAGGAAAAGAATTGTTATAATTACTTTATTTTATTTTATTTATTTTTTAGTTAGTTTTATTTTATTTATTTATTTATTTTTAATTTTTTTTATAATTACTTTCTATATCCCTAGTTCACAGGTGAAAAGCATAGGGTGGTCAACTTGCACAACTATTTTTTGATCTAAATGATGATGGAAATTGAAGGAAAGTCTGTATAATGTATCTGTCATAGTAACACTTGTTAAGTGGCATGCAGGGTACTGGGCGATGAACTGCTGTTCAACAGCAGATCACAGAGAAATTGAAATAGAGATGTTTATTACTCACACGGCCTGGAGGAAGTACCCAGCACACCATGAGGGGCTGCATGGGGAGTTCAAGGCAAAGTGCAGACAGAGCGATAGGACCTGGGGCACATGCCTTTATTAGGGTCCACAAGTGGAGTGATTTGGGATTCCTGTGCTAAGGCCAGATTGGTCATTCAAACCAAGAATGGGCTTTTGGTGAGCTCCTTGGGGGTCTTTGGAATATCAAGGGAAGTTGCTGGGAGGTTGGGGAGACTGTGATCACAAAGGCTATTGGGAAGATCATATCAGGAACTTACATTTGCTTTTGACTCTCTGGGCTGTTGTCTAGGGTATGGGCTTACATGAAGTGTAGTGTCAATTTAAGGACCTTGCAGGACATTTGATCAAATAAAATGGCTGTCAAAGCAACGATAACATGTAGTAGCTTAGCTAAATTCTTGACAGATCCTCATCTCCAGATCTAAAGCTTCTTTATACAAAGAACATATTTTTTTTCCATCTTCATATCCATTTAAATACTGAGTGCATTTGCCACTAGCTTATGGTAGAATGCAAGGAAATGTATTTGTTCTTTTAAATTTAATATTTCTAATCTGTATAATGAAGATGCTGTTTCTCTAGACGTCTTTCAGTGTTCCTGCCATTCTAACATTCAGTGAATGAATATTGAGACTAATAGATGTGAATTGTATTTAAATCCAGTCAAGAAATATTGAATTTGTGTCTTACCTTGACATAAGAAAGTTTCCTCCAAACAACTCCTGGGACTAAATGTACCTAATTTAACCGAGGATTCATGTAATTGCAGAAGGACTGTATATTTCTTATGTGAGCAATTAGTTATTGGCAGCCAGCCTTCCTACCCTCAGATTAGGCCATTCCTCTGAACCAGCTTGGGGAGGTGAGCAGCTGGTACAAAGTAAGGAAATGTTCAGTGTGGTTGAGGCTCTTCACTGAAAGCTTCTCAGAGACTGCAGAGTCTCCCCACCTGGATAGAGGATGTGAAATGTGTGGATTGGCAGAGAAGATGGTGGAGATAGTCTGTGAACTCATGGCAGTGGTTTCCCTTCATTTTTGTTTCATCTGAAGTAAAGGGAGTTGGGATGGTAATATTTCTGCTGATAAGACATTTGAGTGACCAGACTATGACAATTTCACTGTAGACTGTAGTTGATGATACTTTTTCTATTTTCTATTTCTATTCCTGAGATGAGAAAGACAAACAGATGAAGGAAACCATCTAAAACATAAAGAAATTCCTATATGTGAGGGCAAATGATTTTGTTTTAGTAAGATAACTATCACTGAGATGATGAATCCTATCATAGAAAAGTTATGCCCCTATTAGACACAGGATTTCATTGCTGTTTGCATCCATGTCACATGTAGATAAGCATGGAAGTTTTATAAGAGTTACTTAGTTCATCCTCAGTTATTTAAGACAACAGGGATAGGGGAGAAGGCAAGTCTTGTAAGGTTTTCAATTATCAGGCTCAATTAAAACCAGAGATTTTTGTAGAGCAGTTCATTCATTATATGATTCTGTGATATAATCATAGACTAATATATATATACGGTTATCTTAAGTTGCTGATCTCTTAATTTCAAATGCATTTTTTAAACCCTGCATTTGTACTCTCCTCCCCTTATGATTACTGTTTTTGATGTCATATTGTACAACTAATTGTTTTGTGTATCCTTAACTCTTCATTTTGGATATAGATAAGTTTACTATTTTTGTCTCTATTAGCTTTATGTGCACATGATTTTCTACCTTTACTGTATGTTTGCCTTTACTATGAGCTTTTTCACTTTGTGATTTTCTTGTTCATAGTTGCGGCCTTTTCTTTTTCACCTAGAGAAGTTCCTTTAACATTTGCTGTAAGGCTGGATTGGTGGTGCTGAACTCTTAGCTTTTGCTTGCCTGTAGCACTTTTGGTTTCTCCATCAAATCTGAAGAGAGCTGGGTAGAGTATTCTTCGTTGTAGATTCTTCCTTTCTGTCACTTTAAATACGTCATACCACTCCCTTCTCCCTGGAGAAGGAAATGGCAGCCCACTCCAGTATTCTTGCCTGGAGAATCCCATGGACAGAGGAGCCTGGTGAGCTACAGTCCATGGGGTCGCAAAGAGTCGGAAACGACTGAGTGACTTCACTTCACTTCCTTCTGGCTTGTAGTTTCTGCTGAAATTCAGGTGATGGTCTTATGGGAATTGGTTTGTTTGTTATTTGTTGCTTTTCTCTTGCTGCTTTTAAATTCTCTTTAAATTTTGCATTATAATTATAATGTGTCTTTGTGTGTTCCTTTTTAGGGTAGTCCTGTAAGGGAATCTCTGCACTTCTTGGAACTGGGTAACTGTTTCCTTTCCCAGGTTAGAGAAATTTTCACCTATTATATCTTTAAATATGTTCTCAGGCCCTTGCCCTCTCTCTCCTCCTAGTGGGACTGCTGTAAAGTGAATATTAATATGCTTGATGTTGTCCCAGAGATCTCTTAAATTGTCCTCACTTCTTTTCATTCTTTTTTCTTCTTTATGGCAGTGATTTCTGCTACCCTGCCTTCCATCTCACTAATCTGTTCTTCTGACCCTTTAGTCTCCTGCTGACTCCTTCTAGTGTATCTTTCATTGCAGGTACTGTATTCTTCATCTCTCTTTGGTTGTTCTTTGTGTTTTCTAACTCTTTGTTAAAAACATCTAACTTCTCACTATGCATCCATTCTCCTCCTGAGTTCTTTGATTACCTCTATGATCATTACTCTGAACTCTTTCTCAGGTAGATGGCCTGTGTCCACTTCACTGAGCTCTTCTTCTAAGGTTTATCTTGTTCCTTGTTTGGAGCCTGTTCTTCTGTCAGCTCATTTTGTCTAAGTTGCAGTTTGTCTCTTCATAGATGTCGTAGGTTAGTTACCTTTCTCAACCTTAGAGAAGGGCCTTCTGCAGGAGATGTCCTATGCATTCCAGTAATGCACTCCCCTCTCATCACCCAAGTTACATGCTCCCTAAGAGGGCTGCCTGTGTCCTTCCATTGTGACAGGTTAACTATGGGTGGGTGGTCTGGCAAGCTTATTTGGCCTACTTGGTTGCCAGACCCTGACTTGTGCAGATGCTGCTGCTTACTGGTTAGTGGGGCCTGGTCAGCACAGAAATTAGGAGTCTAACAGTGGCACAGGGAGTGGACAGATTGGGAAGTGTCTCTTCTTTAATGTTGTACATTTTTTGTCGCCTCCTTCAGGGTACAATCCTGGACTAAAATAAGTGGAGGAAATAGCTGCTATAAATGTGTTTTAAGGATTACCAAAATGTCCACTTTAAGTTCTCAGTATAAAAATTCTTACCCTTTAGGCTGTTTATTAAAGCTTCTTGTAAGCTAAAATTTAGAAAGGGAAAAGAAATAAAATTCCTTAAGAAAAAATTTACATAAAATAAATTAGTTTAATAATTTTTTAAATTTAATAAGCAGTATACCTATTCACTATGTGTTAGGCACTGTTCTAAATGCTTTATAATATTATTTAACTGGCCTTTAACTCTAAGTGAATGATTCATAGAGATAGAAAAAAAAATCATTGTGTGTATTAGGAGTTAAGGGAAAAGTAGTGGTATCTGTTGAGGAAATAAAAGGCCTAGTGGGTCAGTGAAATGGAAGGAGCTAAAATGAAGCATGAAGAGGGAATCAGGATGAAGGAAAAATATCTAAAACACATTCCCATTTGCTTTATCAGGTTGACCAACAGGTCAACCTCTGACTCTCTTTAGGTTGCAACCCACAGGCTAAAATAGAGAATAAGACACACAAACTGTTTTGGAATAGGGATAGAAACCTGAAATTCATCTCAGCAATCCCCAAGGTGTCTTTTAGGTGCTATAAAAAGAGACCCCTTGGTATCATGTTCAAACTTAACACTAGCGAAACAGCCACATCCACAGTGAGTTGTAAAATAGCAGAATGTCTAATGCATTCACCAAAGTCATTACTGAAAATAATTAAATGGATTGTTGATCTCAGGGAGTTCAAAAGAGAAGGAAATTCATGCCAGAGCCATCCATACATTTCCTGGAGAAAGGAAAAAGAAAAAAAAAAACCTATGAATAAAATTAGGGCGGTGCTACAATAGGTGATCAAGCAATTAGCATACATGAACACAATTATGAGCCACAGCAAGGTGACACCACAATTCATTTGCCATGATTGATTTCTTAGATTCCATATTTCAATAATACCAATATGTGCTTTGATAGCTCTAATATATGAGATTTGCAAAATTCTCCTGAACTAGATTATTGAAGAAATCATTTTTTTCAAGAGCAGTGTCATGACTGTGGTGACAAGTTTTAGACATATCATGGGGAAGCAAAATTATTTTTAACAGTTCATTTGGTAATTTATAGGTTTTAGGGCAATGAGTGAGGTCTAAGTATGAATCAATAAAAACAGAATTATCTTCTGACCATTCAGCAGGGTACAAGTTTGGAATACTAGGTCTTGGTTTTGGCTTTCCTCTTGTGTGACCTGGATAAATTGTTTAGCTTTACTTAGTTTTCATAGCAGTAAGATAAGATTGTTGGAGCAATAAAAAAAAAAAAAAGATAATAATGAACATCTTCTCAGTACTTCGTGTTTGTCAGAGAGATTCTATGCATGTTGGACACACTGAATACTTACGGCCTTAGCACGGCCCTGTGAGCCAGGAGAATAGTCAGTCCCACATTACAACTGAGAAATCAAGGCACAGTGAGGTCACCAGCCTGGGTCCAGCGGGGACAAGACTAGCATCTGGAAGGCAGTCTGATTGCTGAGCCCAAGTAGCAGCCGCTGCGCAGGACTAACTGACATGCTGTTGGAGCACAGTTCCAAAATAAGCTCAATGGCATATTGATTATTTTGAATTAAAGATCCTTAAGAAGCAACTAATGAAAGAGGACGTTGACTCTCTTCTCTGTCTCCCTGAAAGTAGGGAAAAGAAGCCTCTATGTGAAACATGCCCTTCATGTACCAGGAGGTAGAAAGATACCCTTATCACCAGGAAAGGCATTAAGGGCCGTGAAGTTTGTGTAAACAGACCTTGAAACTTTTTTACTAAGTTACTGCATAAGCCAAAATTTGCTGAAATTCCTTACCAGTTAAGCATGCCAAACTTGTTTGTAACATTTCTCTGTCTTTTCAGTTCCTCTCAAATTTACTGTTTTGTCTTGTTTTGTTTTGTTTTGGTATAATAATATAAATGCTGCCTGCTTTGGCCACTTCTTAGGTCTCATTTCTGTGAGCCCTAAGGCTCAGGGAAATTGTTCAGGGAATTAAACTTGTTTCTTTTTCTTCAGTTAATCATCAAGGCTGTATATTGTCACCCAGCTTATTTAACGTCTATGCAGAGTACATCATGAGAAACCTGGGCTGGAAGAAGCACAAGCTGGAATTAAGATTGCTGGGAGAAATATCAATAACCTCAGATATGCAGATGACACCATCCTTATGGCAGAAAGTGAAGAAGAACTAAAGAGCTTCTTGATGAAAGTGAAAGAGGAGAGTGAAAAAGTTGGCTTAAAGCTCAACATTCAGAAAACTAAGATCATGGCATCCATTCCCATCACTTCATTGCAAATAGATGGGGAAACAGTGGCAGACTTTATTTTGGGGGGCTTAAAAATCACTACAGGTGGTGATTGCAGCCATGAAATTAAAAGATGCTTACTCCTTGGAAGGAAAGTTGTGACCAACTTAGCATATTAAAAAGCAGAGACATTACTTTGTCAACAAAGGTCCTTCTAGTCAAGGCTATGGTTTTTCCAGGAGTCATGTATGGATGTGAGAGTTGGACTGTAAAGAAGGCTGAGTGCCAAAGAATTGATGCTTTTGAACTGTGGTGTTGAAGACTCTTGAGAGTCCTTGGAGTGCAAGGAGATCCAGCCAGTCCATCTTAAAGGAGATCAGTCCTGGGTGTTCATTGGAAGGACTGATGCTGAAGCTGAAACTGTAATACTTTGGCCACCTGATGCGAAGAGCTGATTCATTTGAAAAGACCTAATGCTGGGAAAGACTGAGGGCTGGAGGAGAAGGGGACAACAGAGGATGAGATGGTTGGAAGGCATCACTGACTCAATGGACATGAGTTTGGATAGACTCCGGGAGTTGATGATGGACAGAGAGGCCTGGTGTGCTGAGGTTCATGGGGTCGCAAAGTGTTGGACATGACTGAGTGACTGAACTGAACTGAACTGAATCTGTCTTGTGTCAATTTTATTACAGAACTCAAGGTTCTGTAATAAGAGAAAATTTATTACAGAACTCCACAGAACTCAAGGAAGGTTGAGGAGAAACTTCGCCCCTCCCTGATCAGCTGAAGTCTTTATAATGTCCTGTATAGCTTTGCAATCTCAAAAATGACAGAATGATCTCTGTTCATTTGCAAGACAAACCATTCAATATCACAGTAATCCAAGTCTATGCCCCAACCACTAATGCTGAAGAAGTGGAAGTTGAATGGTTCTACGGTGACCTACAGACCTTCCAGAACTAATATGCAAAAAAGATGTCCTTTTCATTATATGGGACTAGAATGCAAAAGTAGGAAGTCAAGAGATACCTAGAATAACAGGCAAATATGGCCTTGGAGTACAAAATGAAGCAGGGCAAAGGCTAACAGAGTTTTGCCAAGAGAATGCACTGATCATAGCAAACTCTTCCAACAATACAAGAGACAACTCTACACATGGACATCACCAGATGGTCAATGTTGAAATCAGATTGATTATATTCTTTGCAGCCGAAGATGGAGAAGCTCTATACAGTCAGCAAAAGCAAGACCAGGAGCTGACTGTGGCTCAGATCATGAACTCTTATTGCAAAATTCAGACTTAAATTGAAGAAAATAGGGAAAACCACTAGACCATTCATATAGGACCTAAATAAATCTCTTACGATTATACAGTGAAAGTGACAAATAGATTCAAGGGGTTAGATCTGATGGACAGAGTGCCTGAAGAACTATGGATGGAGGTTCATGACATTGTACAAGAGGCAGTGATCAAAACCATCCCCAAGAAAAAGGAAAAATCATTTTCTGAGGAGGCTTAAAAATAGATGAGAAAAGAAGCGAAGCGATAGGCAAAGGAGAAAAGGAAAAATAAACTCATGTGAATGCAGAGTTCCAAAGAATAGCAAGGAGACATAAGAAAGCCTTCCTGAGTGATCAGTGTGAAGAAATAGAGGATAATAATGGAATGGGGAAGACTAGAGCTCTCTTCAAGAAAATTAGAAATACCAAAGGAACATTTCATGCAAAGATAGGCACAATAAAGGACAGAAATGGTATGGACCTAACAGAAGCAGAAGATATTTAGAAGAGGTGGCAAGAATACACAGAACTATACAGAAAAGATCTTAATGATCCATAACCATGATGGTGTGATCACTCACCTAGAGCCAGACGTTCTGGAATGCAAAGTCAAGTGGGCCCTAGGAAGCATCACTATGAACAAAATTAATGGAAGTGATGTACTTCCAGTTGAGCTATTTCAAATCCTGAAAGATGATGCTGTGAAAGTGCTGCACTCAATATGCCAGCAAATTTGGAAAACTCAGCAGTGGCCATAGGACTGGAAAAAGTCAGTTTCGTTCCAATTCCAAAGAAAGGCAATACCAAAGAATGTTCAAGCTATGGCACAACTGCACTCATCTCACATGCTAGCAAAGTAATGCTCAAAATTCTCCAAGTCAGGCTTCAACAGTACATGAATCGTGAACTTACAGATGTTCAAGCTGGATTTAGAAAAGGCAGAGGAACCAGAGATCAAATTGCCAACATCTGCTGGATCATGGAAAAAGCAAGAGAGTTCCAGAAAAACATCTACTTCTGCTTTATTGATGATGCCAAAGACTTTGACTGTGTGGATCACAACAAACTGTGGAAAATTCTGAAAGAGATGGGAATCCAGACCACCCAACCTGCCTCCTGAGAAATCAGTATGCAGGTCAGGAAGCAACAGTTAGAACTAGACATGGAACAACAGACTGGTTCTAAATTGGGAAAGTACGCCAAGGCTGTATATTGTCACCCTGCTTATTTAACTTCTATGCAGGCAGGAGGAGAAAGGGACGACCGAGGATGAGATAGCTGGATGGCATCATGGACTCAATGGACGTGAGTCTGAGTGAACTCTGGGAGTTGGTGATGGACAGGGAGGCCTGGCGTGCTGTGATTCATGAGGTCGCAAAGAGTCGGACATGACTGAGCGACTGAACGGAATGGAACGGAACGGAGTGCATCATGCGAAATGCCAGGCTGGATGAAGCACAAGATGGAATCAAGAAGGCAGGAAGAAATATCAATAACCTCAGATATGCAGATGACACCACCCTTATGGCAGGAAGTGAAGAGAAACTGAAGAGCCTCTTGGTGAAGATGAAAGAGGAAAATGAAAAAGCTGGCTTAAAGCTCAACATTCAGAAAACTAAGATCATGGCATCTGGCCCCATCACTTCCTGGCAAATAGATGGGAAAACAATGGAAACAGTGACAGACTTTATTTTTTGGGTTCCAAAATCACCGCAGATGGTGACTGTAGTCATGAAATTAAAAGATGCTTGCTCCTTGGAAGAAAAGTTATGACCAACCTAGATAGCATATTAAAAAGCAGAGACATTACTTTGCTGACAAAGGTCCATATAGTCAAAGCTATGGTTTTTACGGTGATTCTGTATGTATAAAAGATTTGGACTTTAAAGAAAGCTGAGTGCTGAAAAGCTGATGCTTTTGAACTGTGGTGTTGGAAAGGACCCTTGAGAGTCCCTTGGACTGTAAGGAGATCCAACCAGTCCATACTAAAGGAAATCAGTCCTGAATATTCATTGGAAGGACTGATGCTAAAGCTGAAGCTCCAATCCTTTGGCCACCTGATGCGAAGAACTGACTTATTGGAAAAGACCCTGATGCTGGGCAAGATTGAAGGCAGGAAAGGGGATGAAGGAGGATGAGATGGTTGGATGGCATAACTGACTCGATGGACATGAGTCTGAGCAAGCTCCAGGAGATGGTGATGGACAAGGGAGCCTTGCGTGCTGCAGTCCATGGGTTGCAAAGAGTTGGACATGACTAAGTGAGTCAACTGAACCAAACTGATAGCTTTGCAATTCTGATTCTGTAATTCTCTTTCAAAGATACACTTTCTAGAGGAATTTATTTTTAAATTCTTTATGAAGTAAGTGATATTTTCTGAATGAGAGTAAGCAGAGTAATTTAATTAGAATGTCTCATTTTTTATTTTTTTCCCCACCAATATCAACTGATGGAGAAAATATGACATTTCCAGGCAGCTGATTTTGATTCTATATGTGTATGTAGTGGGTGGTGGTGTCTGGGAAAGTAGGCAACTTGTTTATGATTGGCAAAACTCTTTCCTAGTAATTTCAGAAAATGTTTTGGAATGTTGCAAAGATTATATTAAAATCCTTCAGTCTATACCCACTCCTCTGTAAATAATTCACAGGGCTGATTTAGAATGCACCCTGTCCAATGACATTTTTGTAAACACCAATCACTCTGAATTTGCTGGAGCGAACTAATGCAATATTCACTAGAAGATTTTTGTTTAAACATTTTTCTGGGTGAAGATGTGTTAGAGTTTCTCAAACTTTAGCTTGTATAAAGATCACCTAGAAATAGGTTTAAAAATAGCGATTTTGGATCTCATGTCTCTCTCCCAATTCTGCACCAGGAAATATGGATGATGGATTCCAGAAAATGTCATTCTTAACAAATGCACCTAAGTAACCCTCCAAGAATAACAATGGATGCCTCTGAGAGGTGTTCATTCAAAGGTTTTATGTGATTGGTTCAAGTAGTCCAATCACTTACCTATAATTGTGCAGGTGTATCACTTTAAAGAGGAAGTGTCAACTCTAGCCAATTTATTTTTAAAACAAACATTTCCAATATAGAAGTGATAGTACTTTCATGCATTGGAGAAGGAAATGGCACCCACTCCAGTGTTCTTGCCTGGAGAATCCCAGGGACGGGGGAGCCTGGTGGGCTGCCGTCTATGGGGTCACACAGAGTCAGACACGACTGAAGCGACTTAGCAGCAGCAGCAGCAGTAATAATTAGAATACATCTTGTTTTTATTATGCATCACGCTTTTATTATGCATTTAACTTTAGTCCTTTAACCTTCAAAGTAACCCATCCAATAGGTATGGTTATTGTGTCCATTATATAGAGAAGGAAACTGAAGACTGTGGAGGTTGTGGAAGATAATTGAGAGTAATTCTTATTCAATGTCACACGGCAAGTAAGTTCTGGAGTCACAGCTGGCAGATACCTATCTTATCTCATGTGCTTTGTTCCCCTCTACTTTTCCCCTCTTCTCTCCTTTCCTTCCCTTCCTTCCTTCCTTTACTCTCTCTCTCTTTCTTGTGAGAGATGATAAAATTTTCCTCAACTTTATTAGGGTCCCTTGTGCGGTCTGAAAATTAAACTCATAAAGACCAATTATGACAGGATAAAAGCATACACATTTATTTACTGGAATTTTACATGACATGGAAGCCTTCATAAGGAAATGAAGACCCACAGAAACTGTTAGACATGAGTGTTTTGTGCTGGGTTTGATGAAGAGTGGACGGTTGTGGAGGAATAGGATAGGTTAAGGAACATGAGATAATTGTAGTAAACTGGGAAAGGCTTATCAAGGCTTGTCTGTTAGGATTCTTCTTGGCATCCCTTTGTCTTCGGAGATAAGGATGCGTGTTTCTTCCAGATATTGGGAGGATACCTCTCCCAGGAGAGTTTTATGACCTGCTTCAGAGAAGAAGGGTACGGATGGTGACTATGTCAGAATAACCTTCTGTGGCTGTTTTCTTAATTCCTTTAGCTTAAGACATTCAGTATATCAAAGTGTCATATTTGGTTGTGTGCCCTGAATCCCATTACTTTTTCCTTTCTTTTGCCACCTAGTAATTAGTTTTTATTTTCCCATGTCCTGTATGCCATGTAGGCCGTGCTTTAACTTTACACAAGTGTTTGCTACATAGCTTTGGCCTACCTTTATGAAGACAGAGCAAATTAGCTCCCCAGGGCAGATAGGAACTAGCTTTCTGCCCAATGTCTCTTTCCTGCCATCTGTGTTATATCTACAATCATAAATGTCAGAGGTGGGCCTCAACAGACATTATACAGACGCCAAAGAAAGAGAAGAAAAAAAGGATTGTATCTTGATTTATATGATAGCTTAAAAAAATGCAACTAAAAAAAAGAGAGAAGGTATTCCATTTTTTTCTACCTTTCACTGAAAGAACCATAACATAAAAATGAAGCCATTTTCTCTGTTGTTTTAAAATTGAACATTTTGCGTTAGAGTGATCATTGGAAAATGATTAAATAAATTATGCATGGGAAATTATCAATTAGTAAGATGATTTTTTCAAATAATTCAGCATATGAGAAAATAATTCTTCTATATTAGGTGAAAAAATGAAGATGTGATAAAGTCAACATCTGAAAAGAAATAACTGAAGCTTTCCTATGACTTTTTAGAGTTTGGATTGAAAGGGATTTTTATTTTATTTTTTTGTTTCTCACATTTTCCAAGTTTTTTCTTGGTATTTAGGTATTGTTTTGTAATCAGAAAAAAAGATATTATAGTTTTTAATGGTATAGTTTTCTGTTGACAGTGAGACAGGTACTATTTCACCTCTAAACCGCTTCCCTTTAAAATAAAAAATGTTTATTGAGCTTGCTTACAAATCAAACTGGGGTAAAGACTGGTAAATCCAAAAGCAGGACAAGCACACAATGGATAAGAAAATGGATGAGGTGAGGTGGGCAGGCAAGCAGGAACTGAAGAATTTCTTATTGATCATGTCCTTCCTAAAACTAGGAATTGTATGTTCTGTCTTGTCCACATTGCTGGTACCCATCATGGGTGCTGAAAAAATGTGATTCAAATGAGTAGGGAATAAATAGCAGATTTGATCATGTGTGGGTGGACTGCCTGCATTTCTACTTCGGAGGACAAGACATATTCCGTATCTCTTAGGAATCTTAAAAACTGTAAAATGCCTATAGAATTCTGACTGATCTGACCATGGCACATCATTTTTGGTTACTTACTCAAATAAAAAATTCCCAGACTGATTTCTTCCACTTCTTGCCATATTTCTGAGCATTTTCCTCAGACATAAGATGGTAGAATCACAGGTAGAGAAAAGCAATATTAACAATAGTCTAGACCAAATAATTAGGGAGGAAGGGGAATTCATTCACTGTCATGAATTATGCATTCAAGTGACTTTTTTGATCACTGACAGTTTGAATCATCTATATGAGTTAAGCACTCATCACTTTAGTGCAGTTCACTTTGGGAGTTTCAGAAGGAAAACAAATTGCATTATTTCCAGTGTAAACAGAAAACAATAGATAGAAAACCAATAAATCACACCCATATAATTATAGCTGATCCAGAACATGAATACCAATCAGCCTGCAGCCACGATGCTTTCCCTAGAAAGGAAGATTGAGTTGGTGATGGGCATTGAATGGTGTTGCTCCAAGCCATTAGAAGGTTGAAGTGACATAGTCAGTTTCATTGTCATATTAAAAGTAGAGCCTCCTAGCTAAGGACAGGCTTGATTGTTTAAGCATATCACCCCGTGTCAAAATTCCTAATTGATTTCCTGCTCATTAAAGCTGTTATGCTTTTTCAAGGCCAGATTGCTGGCTGTGCATACTTGAGTGCTCATGACTAGAGGAACTAGCTTCAGACTCTATAGATATAAACTAACAAATAAATTATAGAAAGCAGAATGTAAACCTAGTACAAGTCATTTAGATGTATTTCTTAGTATAGCATTCTATGTAGGTCATATGTGGCAATCAAGTATCTTACTCTAAATTCTAATAAGGACATTTTTAAACTAGAAATGCTCTTGAATATGACTAAATTTCAAGGCCTATTTTTTCCTGTTGTATTTTCCTCTCTGTTTAATCTTGCAACAGAATGAATTTCTTATTTTACAGTTTTGATATATTTTACACACATACACACAACACATACATTAAATCCCTTGTTAATTTGATTTTGAAAATAAAAGCTTAAAAGAAGTCTGAGTATTATGTATGAATTTGCTCATTGATTGAGGAAGTTATACAACTTAGCATATTAACTTTTTCAAGAAGACGAACTTTGTTTAAAAACATACAAATGTGTTTAAAGAGAGAAGCTCAAAATTTATTTTGGTCTGGAATTTTAGACATGTTTTCCCTTTACAATTCTTTTCTTTGCCTAAAAAGCAAACAATGCTATTTAAACAGCAAATATTGCTGTTCCTCTGATTTTTTTTTTCATCATATGGTTAATGAACTTAAAGGTGTTTATGATGAGTGATTTTCTATTTGCTTTTGCTATATATATATATATATATATATATATATATATGTATATATTGTTTCTTTAACAAACCAAACATGGCTCAAATGTTTGGGAGCAAAATATAATTTCTTGAGCTTGGCCATTTGTATTCTCATAACTGTAAGTTAGTTTTGACTTTGGGGTTTATCTGCAGAGTCATTGATTGAACTAAGACTTGAACACATCTGGAGATCTAGCTATATATGATATAGATAGGAAATTTTTGCATCTTTCCAAATTTAGAGAACTATATATATATATTTCAGTTCAGTCGCTCAGTTGTTTCCAACTCTTTGCGACCCCATGAACCACAGCATGCCAGGCTTCCCTCTCCATCACCAACTCCCAGAGTCCACCCAAACCCATGTCCGTTGAGTTGGTGATGCCATCCAGCCATCTCATTCTCTGTCGTCTCCTTCTCCTCCTGCCCTCAATCTTTCCCGGCATCAGGGTCTTTTCAAATGAGTCAGCTCTTCACATCAGGTGGCCAAAGTTTTGGAGTTTCAGCTTCAACATCAGTCTTTCCAATGAACACCCAGGACTGATCTCCTTTAGGAAGGAATGGTTGGATCTCCTTGCAGTCCCAGGGACTCTCAAGTGTCTTCTCCAGAACCACAGTTCAAAAGCATAAATTCTTTGGCTCTCAGCTTTCTTTATAGGCAACTCTCACATCAATACATGACCCCTGGAAAAACCATAGCCTTGACTAGACAGACCTTTGTTGACAAAGCAATGTCTCTGCTTTTCAGCATGCTGTCTAAGTTGGTCATAACTTTCCTTCCAAGGAGCAAGCGTCTTTTAATTTCATGGCTGCAATCACTATCTGCAGTGATTTTGGAGTCCAGAAAAATAAAGTGAGCCACTGTTTCCCCATCTATTTCCCATGAAGTGATGGGACCATATGCCATGATCTTCGTTTTCTGAATGTTGAGCTAAGCCAATTTTTCATTCTCTTTATGTATATATATATATAATGTGTGTGTGTGTGTGTGTGTGTGTGTGTGTGTGTCTGTGTGTCTGTGTCTGTGTATATCTTTGCCTCTTCATTAGGATTTTTGTGCTTTGCTAAATTTCCCTTATGCTACTTAACATCTGTTACCGTTGTGAGTTGAAATGTGTCCCCTACCCCCAACACAAGATATGTTGAACTCCTATCCTCCAGTCCTCAGAATGTGTCCTTACTAAGAAATAGGGTTGTTATGGATGTAATTAGTTAAGAAGTTGTCTTGGAGTGGGGCAAACCCCTAATCCGATATAATAAGATAGCCATGTAAAGACAGAAGGCACAGGGAACTCTCGTGACAATGAAGGCAGAGACTGGAGTTATACAGCTGCAAGCCTGGGAATGCCAATGATTACTAACAACCATGAAGCTAGGAAGAGGCTAGGAAGGGGTCCTCCACAAGTTTCAGAGGGAGGACGACCCTGATAACACCTTGGTTTTGGACTTCCAGGGTCCATAACTGTGAGAGAAAAACTTTCTTTTGTTTTGAATCACCTGGACTCCTGTTCCAACAGAAGTCTAAATCAAATATTTGTACTCAATGCATTTTCCAGCATTGGTTATAAATATTCCTTGACCATTGTTTTACAAGAACTGTTCAACAAGATTTATCATTCCTTTTGTTCTAACCTGTTCAAAGCTTCTCTTTCCTGTCAGCCTGTGTCATATTGTTTCGTTTCCCTTCAGTTCAGTTCAGTCACTCAGTCGTGTCCGACTCTTTGCGACCCCATGAATCACAGCAAGCCAGGCCTCCCTGTCCATCACCAACTCTCGGAGTTCACTCAGACTCACGTCCATTGAGTCCGTGATGCCATCCAGCCATCTCATCCTCGGTCGTCCCCTTCTCCTCCTGCCCCCAATACCTCCCAGCATCAGGGTCTTTTCCAATGAGTCAACTCTTTGCATGACGTGGCCAAAATACTGGAGCTTCAGTTTTAGCATCATTCCTTCCAAAGAAATCCCAGGGCTGATCTCCTTCAGAATGGACTGGTTGGATCTCCTTGCAGTCCAAGGGACTCTCAAGAGTCTTCTCCAACACCACAGTTCAAAAGCATCAATTCTTCGGTGCTTGTAACACAATGCACTTCACATTGCAGGAGTCTGATTGCATTTGCCAGCGAAGGAAAGGAAGAGAGTTTTTCAAAGAATGGCATTAGGGACTTCCCCAGTGGTACAATGGATAAGAATCTGCCTGTCAAAGCAGGGGACACAGGTTCAACCCCTGGGTGGGGAAGATCCCACATGCTGTAGGGCAACTAGCATACACGTGCCACAGCTACTGAGCCCGTGCTGTACAGGCCAGGGGCCACAACAACTGAGCCACAAGTACTGAAACCCCTGCACCAGGGGCCTGTGCTCCGCAACCAAAAGAAGTCACCACGATGAGAAGCCCATGCACCTCCACTGGAGAGTAGGCCCTACTCTCCACAAGTAGACAAAGCCTAGTAATGAAAACCCAGTTCAACCAAAAATAAAATAAATAAATTAAGAAGAAGAATGGTATTAGAGCCCAAGAGTTTCTGGTTCCCCAGAAAGTTCTTGGTTTTGATGTAACTTGCAGAGCAAACAACATGCTCCTAGTAGAATGTGCAAACTCACCAAATGTTCTGCATTCCTGAAATCTGCCTGGAGACTCATCATTCAAACACTGTTTTGACTTCAGAGAGTTGATTAGCTTGGTCTGGACTTCAGTCAGCAGCCTCTTCTTGCCAGGCACTCCTACAATCTTGCAAAGAGGAGGAAGAAAACAGTTAATGTTTATATTAAACATAGGAGACTTATTCACGTGTCTGATAATAGTTTCTATCCAAAATGTCTCTAGAAAGGCTTCAGTTTAGTTCAGTCGCTCAGTGATGTCCGATTCTTTGCGACCCCATGAATCACAGCACGCCAGGCCTCCCTGTCCATCACCAATTCCCAGAGTTCACCCAAACTCATGCCCATCGAGGCAGTGATGCAATCCAGCCATCTCATCCTCTTTCGTCCCCTTCTCCTCTTATGCCCTGACCCCATGAATCACAGCACGCCAGGCCTCCCTGTCCATCACCAATTCCCAGAGTTCACCCAAACTCATGCCCATCGAGGCAGTGATGCAATCCAGCCATCTCATCCTCTTTCGTCCCCTTCTCCTCTTATGCCCAATCCCTCCCAGCATCACAGTCTTTTCCAATGAGTCAACTCTTCACACGAGGTGGCCAAAGTACTGGAGTTTCAGCTTTAGCAGCAGTCTTTCCAACGAATACCCAGGACTGATCTCCTTTAGAATAGATTGGTTGGATCTCCTTGCAGTCCAAGGGACTCTGAAGAGTCTTCTCCAACACTACAGTTCAAAAGCATCAATTCTTCAGCACTCAGCTTTCTTCACAGTCCAACTCACATCCATACCTGACTACTGGAAAAAACCATAGCCTTGACTAGACAGACCTTTGCTGGCAAAGTAATGTCTCTGCTTTTCAATATGCTGTTTAGGTTGGTCATAACTTTCCTTCCAAGGAGTAAGCAACTTTTAATTTCATGGCTGCAATCACAATCTGCAGTGATTTTGGAGCCCCAAAAAATAAAGTCTGACACTGTTCCCACTGTTTCCCCATCTATTTCCCATGAAGTGATGGGACCGGATGCCATGATCTTTGTTTTCTGAATGTTGAGCTTTAAGCCAACTTTTTCACTCTCCTCTTTCATTCTCATCAAGAGGCTTTTTAGTTCCTCTTCACTTTCTGCCATAAGGGTGGTGACATCTGCATATCTGGGGTGATTGATATTTCTCCCAGCAATCTTGATTCCAGCTTGTGCTTCTTCCAGCCCCACATTTCTCATGATGCACTCTGCATAGAAGTTAAATAAGCAGGGTGACAATATACAGCCTTGACGGACTCCTTTTCCTATTTGGAACCAGTCTGTTGTTCCATGTCCAGTTCGAACTGTTGCTTCCTGACCTGCATACAGATTTCTCAAGAGGCAGGTCAGGGAGTCTGGTATGCCCATCTCTTTCAGAATTTTCCACAGTTTATTGTGATCCACACAGTCAAAGGCTTTGGCATACTCAATAAAGCAGAAATAGATGTTTTTCTGGAACTCTCTTGCTTTTTCGATGATCCAGCAGATGTTGTAAATTTGATCTCTGGTTCCTCTGCCTTTTCTAAAACCAGCTTGAACATCTGGAAGTTCATGGTTCACATATTGCTGAAGCCTGGCTTGGAGAATTTTGAGCATTACTTTACTAGTGTGTGAGATGAGTGCAATTGTGCGGTAGTTTGAGCATTCTTTGGCATGGCCTTTCTTTGGGATTGGAATGAAAACTGACCTTTTCCAGTCCTGTGGCCTCTGCTGAGTTTTCCAAATTTGCTGGCATATTGAGTGAAGCACTTTCACAGCACCATCTTTCAGGATTTGAAACAGCTCAACTGGAATTCCATCACCTCTGCTAGCTTTGTTTGTAGTGATGCTTTCCAAGGCCCACTTGACTTCACATTCCAGGATGTCTGGCTCTAGGTGACTGATCACACCATCATGATTATCTGGGTCATGAAGATCTTTTTTACATAGTTCTTCTGTGTATTCTTGCCACCTCTTCTTAATATCTTCTGCTTCTGTTAGGTCTGTACCATTTCTGTCCTTTATCGAGCCCATCTTTGCATGAAATGTTCCCTTGGTATCTCTAATTTTCTTGAAGAGATCTCTAGTCTTTCCCATTCTGTTGGTTTCCTCTATTTCTTTGCATTGATCACTGAGGAAGGCTTTCTTATCTCTCCTTGCTATTCTTTGGAACTCTGCATTCAGATGCTTATATCTTTCTTTTTCTCCTTTGCTTTTTACTTCTCTTCTTTTCACAGCTATTTGTAAGGCCTCCCCAGATAGCCATTTTGCTTTTTTGCATTTCTTTTCCATGGGGATGGTTTTGATCCCTGTCTCTTGTACAATATCAGGAACCTCCGTCCATAGTTCATCAGGCACCCTATTTATCAGATCTAGTCCCTTAAATCTATTTCTCACTTCCACTGTATAATCATAAGGGATTTGATTTAGGTCATCCCTGAATGGTCTAGTGGTTTTCCCTACTTTCTTCAATTTAAGTCTGAATTTGGCAATAAGGAGTTCATGATCTGAGCCAAAGTCAGCTCCCAGTCTTGTTTTGGCTGGCTATATAGAGCTTGTCCATCTTTGGCTTCAAAGAATATAATCAGTCTGGTTTCAGTATTGACCATCTGATGATGTCCATGTGTAGAGTCTTCTCTTGTGTTGTCAGAAGAAGGTGTTTGCTATGACCAGTGCATTCTCCTGGCAAAACTCCGTCAGCCTTTGCCCTGCTTCATTTTGTATTCCAAGGCCAAATTTGCCTGTTACCCCAGGTGTTTCTTGACTTCCTACTTTTACATTCCAGTCCTCTATAATGAAAAGGACATCTTTTTTGTGTGTTAGTTCTAAAAGGTCTTGTAGGTCTTCATAGAACCTTTTAACTTCAGCTTCTTCAGTGTTACTGGTTGGGGCATAGACTTGGATTACTGTGATATTGAATGGTTTGCCTTGGAAACGAACAGAGATCATTCTGTTGTTTTTGAGATTGCATCCAAGGACTGCATTTTGGACTCTTTTGTGCCATCCCATATCAAGCCTGGTAAAGTGACAGATCCACTGTAAGGGAAGTAGTACAGGAAAGCATCTCACTGTCCTTCCCTGTTTACCAACTTGAAAATAAACTCTGTCAACGTGGGTCTCCTTGGTTCACTGCTAATACAGAGCTGGGCATCTTCATGAATTACGTGGCTGCCTATGTCCAAAATGGTCATTTTCATTTGACTCCAAAAATTCTGCTGCTTTTTTCAGAAGAGTTGGCATTTTTCAAAAGAAGAGTTGTATAACATTTTTTCCACCCAAATTGTTATCACAAAGAAAAATTACTATTGAGCTCAGCCAAATTAAGGTTGCCTTCTATAAAAGAATAGCATCCTTTTAAAGAATTTTACATGTGGCCATTTTGACACTTATCTTGGCCTTCAGAATAGTAGATCTAATTAGAACAAGCTCTTCAGGAAGATAAAGAATAATACAAAATAGCCAGGATTCTAGAACAAAAATCTTCATTGAAGTGACATCTCAGAGGGAATCGTTTTTAAATATTCAATTAGTTTGGGGGTTATATTTTGGAGGGACTAATGTTAAAGCTGAAACTCCAATACTTTGGCCACCTGATGGGAAGAGCTGACTCATTAGAAAAGACCCTGATGCTGGGGAAAATTGAGGGAAGGAGGAGAAGGGGACAACAGAGGATGAGATAGTTGGAAGGCATCACCAACTCAATGGACATGAGTTTGGGTAAACTCTGGGAGTTGGTGATGGACAGAGAAGCCTGGCATGCTGCAGTCCATGGGGTCACAATGAGTCAGACATGTCTGAGTGACTGAACTGAACTACATTTTGGAATGCTTTAAGATGTTTTCACAGTTAAATTTCCCTGCTCACTCTGTTCAGAGAAGGCAATGGCAACCCAGTCCAGTACTCTTGCCTGGAAAATCCCATGGGCGGAGGAGTCTGGTAGGCTGCCGTCCAAGGGGTCACCAAGAGTCAGCCACAACTGAGCGACCTCACTTTTACTTTTCAGTTTCATGCATTGGAGAAGGAAATGGCAACCCACTCCAGTGTTCTTGCCTGGAGAATCCCAGGGATGGGGGAGCCTGGTGGGCTGCTGTCTATGGGGTCACACAGAGTTGGACACGACTGAAGCGACTTAGCAGCAGCAGCAGCAGCATACTCTGTTCTTGCCACCTCTTTGCTTTTGCTTGTGTTTTCACTCTATTCTGGGGGACCATTCTCTCTCTGTCCTCTTCCTGGACAAGTTTCTTCCTTCAGTGCCAATTTAAGTGCCATTGTCTCGAAGGAGGGGGTGTCATGAAAACTTGAGGCATCATTATCACTTTTCTGAACAACTCTTTATTTCATTTTGAGCAAAGTTGGTCAACTGAGGGTAAGGGTGAGGGGGAAAAAAGCATGTTAGAATCTTAGGCATAATTCTGAAAGGATATCATAATACATTTTAAAATAAAAGATAACACTTTTTGAATTGATTCACCTTCATTGGTGGCTCAGATGTAAAGAATCCACCTGCCAATGCAAGAGACACAGGAGACAAGAGTTTGATCCCTGAGTTGGGACGATCCCCGTGGAGAAGGAAATGGTGACCTGCTCCAGTATTCTTGCCTGGAGAATCCCATGGACAGAGGAGCCTGGCAGGTTATAGTCCACGGGGTCGCAAAGTCAGACACAACTGAAGCGACTAACACTTTCACTTTCACAGATGTGAAAAGGAATAAATTTCTTGGAAGAGTAGACAGTAACCTCTCTTATACCACCTCTCTTTATCTCAGAATCTCTAGGTGCATTTCAATTGGGAAAAACTAATGTGGAGTCCACCCCACATTGTGCACTTAACATGTAATACTCAACATGCATTAAGTTCTTAACAGTTTACAAAGGGCTCACACACAGTTCTCAGTTGGTCCTTATTCCAACCTTACAGGTGTGATCAATATTCTCATCCCTGTCTTAGATGAGCTAGCTGAGTATCAGAGAAGTTAAACCACACCTGTAATGACACATGAGTAGGAAGAGAGAGACCCAGGTTGGAATGCATATGTAGTTTGCTTTCTTTTGCACTATGCTATTTTTATCACTTTCTTTATTTACTTTTGGCTGTGCTGGGTATTTGTTGCTGCACACAGGCTTTCTCCAGTTGCAGTGGGTGGAGACTACTCCTCGTTGCAGTGCTCAGCCTTCCCATTGAGCGGCCTCTTGTTGCAAAGCAGGGGCTCTAGGGCACTCAGGCTTCAGTAGTTGCAACACATGGACTCAGTAGCTGTGGCTCCCGGGCTCTAGAGCACAGGTTTGCTAGTTGTGGTGCATGGGCTTAATTGTTGTGCAGCATGTGGGATCCTCCCACATCAAGGATCGAACCCATGTTTCCTGTATGGGCAGGCAGAAACTTTACCATCAGGGAAGCCTGTGCACCATGCTATTGAAGGGTGTCAGAATATGCCACTGCAATAATATGCCATTTCGGCATAAAGATTACTTTGAGTTGAAGGCAATTGATTTAAAAAAAAAAAAGTAGTTTCGCTTTTTTGGCTGCCCTGCATGCAGCATGTGGGATCTTAGTCCACTGCAGGGATCTGACCAGTGCAGTAGAAGCTCAGAGTCTTAGTCACTGGACCGCCAGGGAAGGCACTAAGCAACAGTGCACAGGGAGAAGCTCTATGCTCTCTCCCTTTCTACCTAAATGCAGGGTAGAACTTTCCCTTGTTGAAGGTGTCCTTACCTTCTTCCTTCCCCCCAGGACCAGGAAGAGGAGATGAGTCTCATCACTGGACAAATCACTGATTTGAGTCTGCATAACAAATCTTAGCAAATTACTCTTACCTTTCACTAGTTTCTCCTGTATATTTCCCACAATCTACTGCCCTAGAAGCCCAAAGCCCTTTTCCTTTCTCTTATCACTTCTCCACTCTTAATCATCCTTTGTTAAAATTGTACATAAGCTCCCAGACTTAACTTTTTGATTTTTTTTAAAACTTTTTTCTATGAGGCTCTCCATGTGCCTATGAAATAAATCTGTTCTCCTGTTACTCTTTTGTCAGTTTAATTCATAGCACCCAACCTAAGAGAGTAAAGTAAGAAGGTAAAGGAAAAGTCTTTCCTCCCTTACACTATGATCTCACATTTTTCATGTCTACTATCTCCAAATTTCTTGAGAGTTTTTCCCCCTCAACTTTCTCACTGTGTCTAATATTATCATGGAAGAGTGGCTTTCTGGCTGGATTTCCTATAAGAAATAGTTAAGTTTAACGTACAGCTTTTTCAGGATTAAAATTCAAGGGATAAGCATTTTGCGTTCCCCAACACCTTGTTAATATTTTCTAAATTATGAAATCTGTATAAAAAATAGATAACCAATGAGAATCTACTGTACAGCACAGGGAACTCTCTGTCCGGTGGTGACTTGAATGAGAAGGAAATCCATAAAAGAGGAGACAGCTGATTCACTTTGCTGTATAATATAAATTAACACATTATAAAGCAATTATACTCTAAATTAATTTAAAAATAAAATAAGAAATCTGTAGAAACCCTACAGATTAAAAAATTTAAATTAATTTTTATATTTTTAAAATTAATTTAAATAATAAAGTAAATAAGAAATCTGTAAAACCCTAAATATTTAGAGGTTAATCATGATCATTCATTTGATATGAAAGTTAAAGTGAAAGTCGCTCAGTCATGTTGGACTCTTTTCGAACCCGTGGACTGTATACAGTCCATGGAATTCTCCAAGCCAGAATACTGGAGTGGGTAGCCTTTCCCTTCTCCAGGGGATCTTTCCAACCCAGGGATCGAACCCAGGTCTCCTGAACTGCAGGCAGATTTTTTACCAGCTGAGCCACAAGGGAAGCCCAAGAATACTGGAGTGGGTAGCCTATCCTTTCTCCAGCAGACCTTCCCAAGCCAGGAATAGAACCAGGGTTTCTTGCATTGCAGATGGATTCTTCACTAACTGAGCTCTCATGGAAGCCCTCATTTGATATAGCTGGAAACATTCAGGAGCTGGAAACATTCATTGATCATCGTCAGTGACTGGATATTATCATTCAATTGTTCAGTTAGTGTTATTAGATATTACTGTTCATTATTGTTCAATGAACATTTATTGTTTGAGATTGATTTCTCTCCTTAATACACATTTGAGTATGCTTACTTGCACTTTAAAAAGACTTACATGAAAACTAATGTGGTCTTTGATAAAGACATTAAAACATTAAACTAGTTGTCAGTTATTTTTTCATTTACATATAAATTTCCTTTCTCTATATGAAAGGGAAAAGATGAGACAAAGTAGTTGGCCTAAGAATCAATAGACTTATCTGACACTTCTCTATGTGTCAGTAGAGTACCTGTGCAATCTGTGTTGTTTGTTGTTCAGTTGCTAAGTGCTGTCTGACTCTCTGACCCCCATGGACTATAGCCCACCAGGCTCCTCTGTCCATGGGATTTCCCAGATAAGAATACTGGAGTGGGTTGCCACTTCTTTCTCCAGTGGATCTTCCTGACCCCAGGGATCAAACCCAAGTCTCCAGCATTGGCAGGTGGATTCTTCACCACTCAGCACTTGGGAAGCCCAGTCTAGCTGTGACCTTCATACAGTTTAAGAAACAGCTGATTCATGTGGTAGTGGTTTTGCCTCCAGATGACTATTTCACTGAAACTGAAGTACTGCAAGTTAATCAAACCTGACTTCTTCTTTCTTAGCCGAGCCTAAGAAAACTCGGTCTCTTGTCAGCTCCTGCTAATGAAGACAAAACGAACAAGCTTGCAGCTAGTCCTGGGCACACAAACTACACTACTGCAGGAAATCAGCAGGAGGCTCCGATGTCTCAAATGCATAAGGACACACTGTATGTTTGCTGAACTTTTGGAGTCAAGCAAATTTTTAAGATTTTTGAAAAGATGCTCAACATCACTCATTATCAGAGAAATCCAAATCAAAACCACAATGAGGTACCACCTCACACCGGTCAGAATGGCTGCTATCAAAAAGTCTACAAACAATAAATGCTGGAGAGGGTGCAGAGAAAAAGAAACCCTCTTGCACTGTCAGTAAGAATGCAAACTAGTACAGCCATTATGGAGAACAGTGTGGAGATTCCTTAGAAAACTGGAAATGGAACTGCCATACGACCCAGCAATTCCATTGCTGGGCATACACATTGAGAAAACCAGAATCGAAAGAGAATAGATGTATCCCAGTGTTCATCACAGCACTGTTTACAATAGCCAGGACATGGAAGCAACCTAGATGTCCATCAGCAGATGAATGGCTAAGAAAGCTGTGGTACATATACACAATGGAATATTACTCAGCCATTAAAAAGAATGCGTTTGAATCAGTTCTAATGAGGTGGTTGAAACTGGAACCTATTATACAGAGTGAAGTAAGCCAGAAAGAAAAACACTGATACAGTATGTTGCTGCTGCTGCTGTTGCTGCTGCTAAGTCGCTTCAGTCATGTCCAACTCTGTGCAACTCCATAGATGGCAGCCCACCAGGCTCCCCCATCTCTGAGATTCTCCAGGCAAGAACACTGGAGTGGGTTGCCATTCCCTTCTCCAATGCATGAAAGTGAAAAGTGAAGTGAAGACGGTTGTATACTAATGCATATATATATGGAATTTAGAAAGATGGTAACAATGACCCTATATACAAGAGAGCAAAAGAGATACAGATGTAAAGAACAGTCTTTTGGACTCTGTGTCCAGGCTCCCCCATCTCTGAGATTCTCCAGGCAAGAACACTGGAGTGGGTTGCCATTCCCTTCTCCAATGCATGAAAGTGAAAAGTGAAAGTGAAGACGGTTGTATACTAATGCATATATATATGGAATTTAGAAAGATGGTAACAATGACCCTATATACAAGAGAGCAAAAGAGATACAGATGTAAAGAACAGTCTTTTGGACTCTGTGGGAGAAGGCAAGGGTGGGATGGTTTGAGAGGGTAGCATTGAAATGTGTGTATTATCATATGTGAAACAGATCACCAGTCCAGGTTTGATGTATGAGACAGGGTGCTCAGGGCATGAGCACCTGGGGGGATAGGATGAGCAGGGAAGTGGGAGGAGGGTTCTGGATGGGGAACACATGTACACCCACGGCTGATTCATGTCAATGTATGGCAAAAACCACTACAATGTTGTAATTAGCCTCCAATTAAAATAAATTAATTTTTAAATAAAATAAAAATAAAAACACAATGCCAAAAAAACAAAAAAGATTTCTGAAAGTAAGATTCCAAACAAATTCTTTTTTCCCATAAATTTCCAACTCCATGAAGAATTTGATGCTTGATATGGAGGGTCTACTATGTGCCAGGAGTTTTCAAGTGCATTATTATATTTTTGCTCAATTAATATTATGATTACCTCAGTCTCTTACATTTTAAGCCACCAAGGTTTGGCAGAAAAAAATGCAGGCATATTTTTTTTGATGCCTCCATTTAGATATGGGGAGAGGAGAGGATTAGATGTAAGGAGAGTAGCATGAAAACTTACATTCAGTTCAGTTCAGTCACTAGGTTGTGTCTGACTCTTTGTGACCCCATGGATCGCAGCACGCCAGGCCTCCCTGTCCATCACCAACTCCCAGAGTTCACTCAGACTCACATCCATCGAGTCAGTGATGCCATCCAGCCATCTCATCCTCTGTCGTCCCCTTCTCCTCCTGCTCCCAACCCCTCTCAGCATCAGAGTCTTTTCCAATGAGTCAACTCTTCACATGAGGTGGCCAAAGTACTGGAGTTTCAGCTTTAGCATCATTCCTTCCAAAGAAATCCCAGGGCTGATCTCCTTCAGAATGGACTGGTTGGATCTCCTTGCAGTCCAAGGGACTCTCAAGAGTCTTCTCCAGCACCACAGTTCAAAAGCACCAATTCTTCGGCACTCAGCTTTCTTCACAGTCCAACTCTCACATCCATACATGACTACTGGAAAAACCATAGCCTTGACTAGACGGACCTTTGTTGGCAGAGTAATGTCTCTGCTTTTGAATATATTATCTAGGTTGGTCATAAGTTTTCTTCCAAGGAGTAAGCGCCTTTTAATTTCA
>SJXQ01006653.1:369602-410578 GCA_006408695.1 Aepyceros melampus | reverse complement strand
ATCTTGGTCATGAAGATCTTTTTTGTACAGTTCTTCTGTGTATTCTTGCCACCTCTTCTTAATATCTTCTGCTTCTGTTAGGTCTGTACCATTTCTGTCCTTTATCGAGCCCATCTTTGCATGAAATGTTCCCTTGGTATCTCTAATTTTCTTGAAGAGATCTCTAGTCTTTCCCATTCTGTTCATTCCCTCTATTTCTTTGCATTGATCGCTGAAGAAGGCTTTCTTATCTCTCCTTGCTATTCTTTGGAACTCTGCATTCAGATGCTTATATCTTTCCTTTTCTCCTTTGCTTTTCGCCTCTCTTCATTTCACAGCTATTTGTAAGGCCTCCCCAGACAGCCATTTTGCTTTTTTGCATTTCTTTTCCATGGGGATGGTCTTGATCTCTGTCTCCTGTACAGTGTCACGAACCTCCGTCCATGGTTCATCAGGCACCCTATTTATCAGATCTAGTCCCTTAAATCTATTTTTCACTTCCACTGTATAATCATAAGGGATTTGATTTAGGTCATACCTGAATGGTCTAGTGGTTTTCCCTAGTTTCTTCAATTTCCGTCTGAATTTGGTAATAAGGAGTTCATGATCTGAGCCACAGTCAGCTCCCGGTCTTGTATTTGCTGACTGTATAGAGCTTCTCCATCTTTGGCTGCAAAGAATATAATCAATCTGATATCGGTGTTGACCATCTGGTGATGTCCATGTGGAGAGTCTTCTCTTGTGTTTTTGGGCACATGTAAAACAGATACCCACTGGGAATTTGCTGTGGCTCAGGGGTTAAAGCGTCTGCCTCCAATGAGGGAGACCCGGGTTCGATCTCTGGGTCGGGAAGATCCTCTGGAGAAGGAAATGGCAATCCACTCCAGTATTCTTGCCTGGAGAATCCCATGGACGGAGAAGCCTAATAGGTTACAGTCCACGGGGTCGCAAAGAGTCGGACACAACTGAGCTACTTCACTCACCTCAGGGAACCCAAGCAGGGGCTCTGTATCAACCTAGAGGGGTGGGATGGGGAGGGAGATGGGAGGGACATTCAAGAGGGAGGGGACATATGTATATCTATAGCTGATTCATGCTGATGTTTGACAGAAAACAACAAAATTGTGTAAATCAATTATCCTTCAATTAAAAAATAAACAAAATTTTACAAAAAGCCTCCATTTAGGAGCTCCATAAGGTTTTCTTAATTGTCTTATTTAACAGGTATGTTCCAAAAAGGAGAAAAATAAGAACCTAATGATTTTTAAACATGAATATTATCTTTATTAGAACAATTGATACAAATAAAAATGCTGTCAAAATAAATCTTTTTGTCCCTAAAGGGGGTCATAATTTATCAAATTCCCTGCCTTTATTTCACACTATTTATTTTATTTCAGCGCTGTATGATGGCAACCCACTCCAGTGTTCTTGCCTGGAGAATCCCAGGGACGGGGGAGCCTGGTGGGCTGCCGTCTCTGGGGTCGCACAGAGTCGGACACGACTGAAGCGACTTAGTAGTAGTAGTAATAGTGGTATGATCTATAGGAATTATATGATTATTATTTCCCCAGTGTTACAAACCAGTAGTTTTTCTCTCTAAATAGTTTAAAGGTTTAACACTGATGTTTAGAAAAGCTTTTCAAATGTCATATTTAAGTACTTTCCCCTAAGGATTACATAATCCTTTTATCAAATTCCCTGCCTTTATTTCACACTATTTATTTTATTTCAGCGCTGTATGATGGCAACCCACTCCAGTGTTCTTGCCTGGAGAATCCCAGGGACGGGGGAGCCTGGTGGGCTGCCGTCTCTGGGGTCGCACAGAGTCGGACACGACTGAAGCGACTTAGTAGTAGTAGTAATAGTGGTATGATCTATAGGAATTATATGATTATTATTTCCCCAGTGTTACAAACCAGTAGTTTTTCTCTCTAAATAGTTTAAAGGTTTAACACTGATGTTTAGAAAAGCTTTTCAAATGTCATATTTAAGTACTTTCCCCTAAGGATTACATAATCCTTTTAGTAATTAACCAATCTGATTGCTTCTGGTCAAAATAAACTCTTTAGCAAAATTACACTCATGTGTTTACTATGGTGCAGTTATTTAAACAACTGGATTTCAGGAAATGAAGTGGCAAAACATGTTTAGGTAAAAATGTTTTAGGTAAAAACATTATCCAAATGGTCCTGTTAACTAGATTTACAAAATTATTAGCAATATTTATTGCAAAGTAAACCTTCATTTCAACAGCAGGCACCAACCTTAAGAATAACTCAATATAGGTCATCATAGTGGAGAATAGAGGAGCTTGGCATGCTGCAGTCCATGGCGTCACAGAGAGTCAAACACAACTTAGCGACTGAAGAATAACAACAATAGCTCTTCCTAATTTTGTTCAGCTCTGAAGAAATTTAACACTGACCTAAACAATTAATAGACAGCTATCTCCCAACGGCATAGCATAACTAAATTCCAGGCACTAGATTTGAAGTCAGGACACCTGAGTTTGAATGGAAACTTTTTGTTACAATTGATATTCCTTAACCTAACTGGGCAGAGAAGGCGATGGTACCCTACTCCAGTACTCTTGCCTGGAAAATCCCATGGGTGGAGGAGCCTGGTGGACTGCAGTCCATGGGGTCGCAAAGAGCCTGACATGACTGAGTGACTTCACTTTCACATTTCACTTTTATGTACTGGAGAAGGAAATGGCAACCCACTCCAGTGTTCTTGCCTGGAGAATCCCAGGGATGGGGGAGCCTGGTGGGCTGCCGTCTATGAGGTCACATAGAGTCGGACAGGACTGAAGCAACTTAGCAGCAGCAACCTAATAGGGAAATGATAACCATTTTACAGAACTCTTTGAGGCTTCAGTTTCATAATCTATGTGAAAACTTTTCATAAATAGACAAGCAAAAATTATTTCCTTTTTCTGGGGTGACAACACACATAACTGTGACCACGCCAACAGAAGTCAACCGCAGCAACAGGCTATTTTTTCATCTTGAGTTGGGATTTCTGTTTTGCCTCAGAATAAATTAGAGCCTATTCATGCCTAAACAGACACTGAACCCCTGCCGGCATTTGGGGCCCCTGACATAGCCAGACACTCAGTGGACTTGACTAACTATCCCCTGTCCTGCCTCGTTCTGGCTTCTCCAAGATAACACAATCTTCTCACTTGCATTTTCAAATTATTTACGTACAAGTACCATTTTTTACAGACTTCCCTGGTGGTTCAGTGGTAAAGAATCTGCCTGCAATGCAAGAGATGCGGGTTCGATCCCTGGGTCAGGAAGATCCCTTGGAGAAGGAAATGGCAACCCACTCCAGTATTCTTGCCTAGGAAATCCCATTGACACAGGATCCTGGCAGGCTACAGTCCATGGGGTCACAAGGGTTGGATATGACATAACGACAAAACCACGGCCACCTCCACTATTTTCAATGGCTTTTACAACTGATTCCCCTTGTAATATCTTTTGTTATGATTAACAACAAAAAATAATGATGCTATTGGATAAAGCGAAAATGAAAACGCTCAGTTGTGTCCCACAATTTGTGACCCCATGGAATTTTCCAGGCCAGAATACTGGAGTGAGTAACCTTTCCCTTCTCCAGGGAATCTTCCCAATCCAGGGATCAAACCCAGGTCTCCCACATTGCAGGCAGATTACCAGCTGATCCACAAAGGAAGCTAATCACTTATTAAATAGTGAATTTCATTACTAAGTCACATACACCAAAATAAAGGATGGTAAAATTATTTTTTTCTATAGCCAGTGGGCTCTGTCATGTCCAACTCTTTGTGACCCCATGGATAGTAGCCCACTAGGGTCCTCTGTCCATGAGATTTTCCAGGCAAGAATACTGGAGTTGGTTGCCATTTCCTACTCCTGAGGATCTTCATGACCCAGGAATAGAATCCGCCTCTCTTGTGTCTCCTGTATTGGCAGGCAGACTCTTTACCACTGCACCACAATCTCCAAATGATGCCCAAACCAGCATTTTGAAGGATGTCTCATTGACCATCTACATCATAGTCACATATGATATTAAATAAAATGCAGACTTATCTAGAGATTCAGTAGCCTGCAAGCCACTGAAACTCCTCAGGGAAATGTTACCATGCTGATGTTTGAACGTGATGAGAAGTGTACAGCCAGCACTTGAATACACTGGAATTTACTGAAGAATAGTATACAGAACTACACTTTGCCACTTCTCCATTTCGTTTCTCCTTTTCATCCACAGTACATCCATCGTAACTTCTAATCCACCATTGTCCTTTGAACCAGTTCACCTTGTCCCACGCATGAGAGCACCACACGGCAGAGGGCAGAGTCCCCTTGTAAATCCAGTCTGGAGCTACTTGTTTCTGTCTGCTCCTCAACCGTCTTTCCATTCTGCATCTGAACTTCACTGTAGATAAGGGAAGTAAATTAATATTGGAGGCGGACGACGTGCAGGAAGTGGCAATTACTCATTGTGGTAGCGCTAGACCACTACATGGGTGAACAAGGTTGAGCAAGAAGCCTTATGAGAAATTTCAGGTTAATGTTATTCATAAGTTACTCATAGGTTAACAGCTTGTTTTGAGTAACATAAATTAGCAGTTTTATTTCCACTATATTATTTTATTTTGCCAATGTTACCTGTAAACCACATCTCCTGTAAACAAAACAAAACAAAAGAATGTCTTAGGGCTTCCCTGGAGCTTCAGTGGTAAAGAATTCACCTGTCATAGCAGGAGACACGAGTTCGATTCCCGCTCCAGGAAGATCCCACGTGCTGCAGAGCAAGTAAGCCTTATGCTACAGCTATTGAGCCCGTGCTTTAGAGCCCGGGAGTGGCAACTATTGACCACTTGCTGTAACTACTGGAGCTGACCCCATGCTCCATGACAAGAGAAGCCACTGGAATGACAAGTCTAAGCACCACAGCGAGAGAGCAGGTCCCGCTCGCCACAGCGAGAAAAGCCCTCACAGCAGCAAAGACCCACCCAGCACAGCCCCCAAAACGATGCTTTAGGACCTCTGAAATTTTTTTTTTAACTTTAAACTTTTTATTTCATATCAGGGTATAGCCAGTTAACAATGTTGTGGTAATTTCAGGTGAACAGCAAAAAGACTCAGCTATACATACACATGTATGAGACAAATACTGAAAAAAGAAAGTGTGAAAGTATTCTGACAAAAAGCCCAGTGATTTAAGGTGAGTTAAGGAGTAAAGTATCATTCATTTGTCAGCTGATTCCGGGAACTTCTCTGTACCATTGCCTGGTGGGTGCGGCTCTTCCAGCCTGGTTATCAATTCTAGATAAATAACCTCCAGTCCAGTTTTGAGCTCTCTTCCTTCATGATTCCGGGAAACACTGTTGAAAGACATCATGGACCAAACAACATTTGTGCTCTCTGAGGTCACTGGCTGGGCCTCCAAGGTCCTACAATGGGGATTGCCTCTGAGACCTGGACAGCCTCGCTGTAAAAGCAGCAGCCAAGATTCATCTAATAACAGCAACAGATGAAGCTAAACTCTGTGTGGCTGAGACTGTATTTGCATGGAGTCTCTGAATTACTGTGCATTTGTTTATTCCTTCCCTTGGAAGTTCTGAACTAAGTCTCATTTTGAGAAAATTGCCATGAGAAGAAGCAAGCCCGGGCAGAAGGGATACCATCTGGACCAGAAATGGGACAAAGGAAAAACCGTTACAAAGAGCTCATACATTTTCTTTGTCTTTATTTTCTATCTTGATGAAAATTATAACACAAAACAAATACAAACGCAAAATGCAGCTGAAATCATGCTTTTTTGACAAGTCTATTAGGGGCCTTAGTATTATCTTGGAGCTAACATCACAGTTGATTCTCTAATTATTTCTGTTCTGTTCTTGCTCTCCGGGCTTGCTGCCTTTCCAGCCACGACCTTGGTCCAGTTCTCCACATGGACTGTGCTATTTCCTTCGCTAATTCACTCAGGACCCTCTTCCCCTGGCATCATTTCGGGAATAACCCTGTCACTACTCCCACTGTAGAGCTGTTTCCAGAATGTTCACTGGGAAACATCATTGTGCTTAGCATAACAAAATGTATGAAGTGTAGATTAAAAAATGGCATTGACACATGTATAATATCATATATGAAATGAATCGCCAGTCCAGGTTCGATGCATGATACTGGATACTTGGGGCTGGTCCACTGAGATGACCCAGAGGGATGGTATGGGGAGGAAGGAGGGAAGGGGTTCAGGATGGGGAACATGTGTATACCTGTGATGGATTCATGTTGAGGTATGGCAAAACCAATATAATACTGTAAAGTAATTAACTTCTAATTAAAATAAATAAATTTATATTTAAAAAAAGAACAAAGTAAAAGGACTTACTCTATCATATCACAACTTTTCACAAAGGAATATCAAGACAGTGTAATATTAAAAAAATAAAATAAAAAATAAAAGATGGAGTAAGATATACAGAGATTAGACAGACAAATGGAGATTCTGCATACATATTTTAGTAGAGATTCTATACATATGTATACATTCTGATGTTATGAGGGAGATTATTTTGTTTCTTGGCTGTGCTGGGTCTTAGCTGCTTAGTTCCTCTGTGGCATGTGGGATCTTAGTTCTCCGACCAGGGATCAAACCCATGTCCTCTGCATTGGAAGGCAGAATTCTTAACCACTGGACCCAACAGAAAAGTCTCTTTTTCTTGAATTCTTGATCTTCATGATACAACTTCACATCTCAGATCCATCAAAAGTTAATTATAAAGATACAGAGGCCCCTGGGTAGCCAGATGCTTTTCTTCTGAACAGGATTAAAATTTCAATGGACTTGACATCCTAAGATGGTAAGTCATGTTCACGAACCTTGCACTCCATTCTCCTAATCCTTGCCAACTGCTTCATAAACTTATGCTCCAGGAAAATGATTCCCCAGTTCCTTTCCCTAATGGTCCCTGGTGGCAGTAAGTGAAGAAACTCTGCTCTTGGGAGAAATCCCTGAAAACCCACAGGCCAAGAATCAAAGGAACTGTGGTATCGCCTAAAGAACTAACAATGTGAAGACAAGACAGGTGAGGAACTCTTGAGGATTTTCTTGCCACTCTGGAATCCCGAAGGAGCTGAGGGGACACTTGATGACACCACCTACACTCTGAGGTCAGCAGGGGGCAGTGTGGTAGAAGCTGCCCCAAAGAAGAGACAGTCATTCACAGCCGAGTCTAAGACCAACCTGGGCAGGGCTGCGTTGGCCATTTATATTCCAGAACATGAGAGAAAGCACAGCACAAGTTTTAGAGGCAGCTTGACTCCAGTTTCAATTGCTTCTAGATAGCTAGGTGACATGACCTTAAACAAGTGAGATTTTTTAAACTTAATAAATTCTATACTGGAGTATAGCCAATTAACAATGTTGTGATACTTTCAGATGGACAGCAAAGGGATTCAGCCATACATAAACATTTATACATTCCCCCCTAAACTCCCCTCCCATCCAGGCTGCCACATAACACTGAGCAGAGATCCCTGTGCTATACAGTAGTACTTTGTTGGTTACCCATTTTAAATATAGCAGTGCGTACTTGTCAATCCCAAGCTCCTTCCCTCCATTCCTTCCCCTGGCATTCCTTCCCCATATCCCTTCCCTCCATTCCTCCTCCTGGCAACCCAAGTTCATTCTCTAAGTCTGTGAGTCAAGATTGACTTCTTGATGTTTATTGTCATCATTCTAAAAGTGGAACTATTTATATCTTTTTCATAGGACTGTTCTGTGATTTAAAGAAGATAATGCATATGAAACCATTTTGGTATATCGCGGTACTGCTTCTTACACTATATGAGCTTGACAAATTTGTAAACTCTGCACCTCCATCTGCTCATTTATTACGTGAAAACAATCCTTGTGTCTGCTTTATAGGGGTCTTATGAGTATTAAATGAGATGATACAAGTAAAGTATATGGAATCACTCCCGGTAAATGATATCAGCTAGTTTTTAGTAATAGCAATACATGTTAGCTATTAAAAAGTGATCACTCAATAAACGAAAACTATAATCATTATCATCATTCAGAGACTATAAGGGAATGAGAGAAACATTACGGAATTTTCCAAACTCACCAGACCCACTCATTACAGAGCTTAAAAAAACTATTCTTCCTTCCTTTTCATCAACTTCCTTTAATCATAATATAATCAAAGTATTTATAAACAGAATCTCAAGTCAGGCTACTGTGTCCATTTCTGAGACTTCTCAGTGCTTAAACTTAAGCCAAGAAATCAAAATAACTCCCCAGAAGTTACATGGAACTTTCCAGCAAGAAGTACTTTCATAAAGATTATACTTATACAAATGCTGACACATACCCATGTATACAGGTACTTCTAATCAGCTTGGCCAGAGGGTTCAAATTTCAATGGGCTTTGGCAATTTGAAATAGCTGGATTCCAATAAAGCTATCTGGGTAATGCATTGGATGCCTAATGTATCACTTAAAATCAGAGTTATAGGAACTTAAAATAGATACCTTGGTGGTTTTCAACTTCCAACCAATGGAAGGTTCTTCATTAGCAAGAATTCCTGATCAGCCCCTTCTTTTGGGAAGAGCTTGCTCAGTGAGTGATCCGGATTGGACAATGTAAGTCATTATAAAATTTTTTCACATATTGAACTAAAACTAGTTACCCAGAATCTTCTATCCAGTAACATTATTACGTTATTTCTATCCTCTAAATATAAGAGATCAAGTCAGTGCCCTCTTCTCCAGGAAGATTCTTCACTCTTCACAAGCTTTAAAACAGCTCTCACGCCTGCTCTTAGTCTTTTCATCTCAGTTCTTCTTCATTTCCCATCCAGTCTTATTCAGTATTATTGTGAATAGTAGAGTGGGAACACTACCTCCAGGGTGAACATCTGCTGTGTTTGCCTTTCTGGTATCCATTTCCCTCTGCTTTTATTCATAGGGTTCCTCTTCATATGGGAACCTACCTCATGTGGTTTAGATAGAAATAATCCTATCTGCTGCTACTAACCCTTTGAAAGCAAGAACTGGCACATGACCCACATATGGCCACCCCACCCTGTCCACAGTGATTGCTGTAGGGATGTGACCCAAGCCAGGTCAATGAGAGTCCATTTTAGGGCTCTGCTGGAACCAATGGGAAGAGCATTTTCATTCTGCTAATTTAGAAGAATATGAGTCATAGACGTTGAGGGTCATGCCTGTCACCATACACTGAGAACCAATCTAAGAATAAATACAGCACACAGGAAACAAAAGGCAAGAGGCTGAGAGAGGCAGATTCTCCCTGCCGGGAGCACGTGGCTCCACCTACGCTGCAAGTAGGGTTATCTCTGGGATTTGGAAATATCACATCCAATGTGTTTTGTTTGTTTTTTAGTTTTATTTATGCTACTTTCAACTTCAGACAAAATCGATTAACACAATTTCCTTACCTGGGTAAGAGGGCATTGAGTCCAATCCACTCCCCTCATCCACTCCCCTAGCAGCTCCACAGTTCCTTCAGGTTAGGTCCCCTGAGAACTTGATGTTATCAGCTGTCTCAGTTGGGGATCCCTTAGTTGCAAGAAGAGAAATGGACATAATCACTACAAAATAAGAGTGTTTGTGACGATACAACAGTAAAATCATAAACGAAGGCTTCTTCCCTTTTAAGTTGGATCTGATTTATTTTGATGCCATATTCCAGCATATTGAGATCACGATAAATTCCATTATCATTTAAATCAGTTGTTTTTGACAGGTGTTGTATCTGCTGCATACATTTGCGAGTACGCCTTCTATGACTTTACTAAACCACTAATACAAAAGTTGAATAAGACAAGGGCGCAGAGCTTTGTGGTCTACCACTAGAAATCTATACAGGTTAACTGACTATTAATATCCTTTGGGTCTAGTTAGCCGGCCAGCTGCAGACTGTCTAATGTTTCTCTAATCCAGCTCATATTTCACCATTTTAACCTTAACCTATCTCAAAGGAGACATTGAAAAATACTTTTCTTCAAATATAAAAGTAGTAACCACTGCACCTGGCATCCACTATCCCCTTACTACCTACCGCTTACAGCAGGAACTTTTACTACAGAATCTGTCATTCTGAGTTGCCACTGTCTATCTTTCCAGCAAGACTGTGAGTTCTTCGAGTGGCCAAGTTCAGTGTCTGTAGTAATAATGTACTGGTGCTCCCCTGGTCCATTAGGTGTTACAAATTAGATTATAAATGTTTTATTTTATCTTGCAAAGGAGGGACAAAGAGAGATGGTGACTTTTACAATAATCCAGAAGGGATTATTTGGGCCCTTTAAAAATTAACAAATGATGGCATTAGTTTTTGTTACATCGGTACTTAGTTTCCTCAAAAACAGGGTGTCTTTAGTATTATTCTTACAAGCCATGCTTAGGAAATTGGATGATAATAAATAGATTAGGTAGAAAGGGGAAGAAGAAAAAACAAAGGGGATTGGCTAAGATAGAAGAAAATGAGCAGAAAAGATAGAGGAAAAGCCAGAAATAGCACAAAACGTGCCTGATGCCTAACAAGTGGATCAAATCATTCTCTTCCAGGGCCACTGGCCTGGACACAGGGAACATTATGATGTGGTTGCTGCAGGCTGACCTCCGGGAGAGAGGAGATGGTCACATAAATAGGAGACACTTCTTGCAACAGACTAAATATACCACACATCCCTCCCCCGCCCCCACCAAATCTTATATTGAAATTTAAGTCCCATATGATGGTACTTGGAGGTCAGGCTTTTGGAAGGTGCTTAGGCCATGAGGGTGGAGCCATCATAAATGGGATTCAGCACCCTTATAAAAGAGGCCCCAGAGAGACCCCTTACCACCACTCCCCACCATGGAGGAGGCAATGAAAAGACAGCCGTTGATGAACGAGGAAGATGGGTTCACCAGACACTGAATCCTTGGCACCTTGATCTTGAACTTCTCAGCCTCCAGGACTGTGAGAAATATATTGCTGTTGTTTACAAGCTACCCTATGGTATTGTAGTATAGCAGCCCAAACAGAGTATGACACGACTATTTGGACTTCATAACTTAGGGAGTTGAATGCAGTTTGGATGAAATGGAATATATAGTCATATATGTGGGAATGCCTCTACCAATAACTATTGAGCTTTTATAAAATGTCTACTTTAATTTCCATAATAATCTTGAGAAATAATACTATCACTGTCCTTTTTTGCCGATAAATTGAGGTCTGGAGATATTAAATAACAACCTTGGGTCAATGCGTAATTTGCAATGACACCAGAATGTGACTTCAGGCCATCCTTGTCTGGACTTACACGATTACCTCAGGCTTTAGATTTCAGAACTTTATTTACAGCTCCCCAGGGACTACCAAGTTAAATGTGCTTATCATTACTTCCTTTAAAGATGCCCGTATTCTTCTTTTAAAAAATGGTGACACTGCACTGTATTTTACCACTTGCTGTTTTTTTAATAAAATTTTTCATAAACCTCAAGGTTCGGATTCTCAGTTTAAAGCAAACAACAAACCTCTTTGTAACTGGGGGTGATCTTTATCACTCCGAGGTCTGAAGGATATTGTCTTGCTCACATGTTGAAAGGTAACACAGCTGTCTGCAATGAATCTCTAATCAACAGATGTGAGAGAGAGATGGTGAAAAGGCCCTGGTCAAAACAAAGAGAACATCTGGCTGAAGAATTGAGATTTCTGTCTTTGGTTTTTCCCTCTCTCAAGCAACCATTGCATAACCTCTGATGATCACTTATGATCCTTGGAAGTAAAGCCCAGTTGCTGGTAACACTGTCAGTATTTCCTTCATACTATCATTATCATAAAAGCCATTGGGAAGCAAAAAAAAATGAAAGAAAAAGAAAAAGACCACTTCTTTAAGAAAGTTTGCAACTTACAGTATTTATAAAGGCAATTAGTGGACTCTACAACTGGATGTTATATCATTTCTTTAATAATTAATCAAGCATTTCATGAATTTATTATTACGGATAATTATTTAATGAAACTATTAGCATAAGTTCCTAAAAGCAACATGCATACACTTAAGCTGTAGCTCGATGGAATTCTGCCACAGAATTTATAAACAAGGTAGTTGCTGAAAAATAACACTTTCACAGTAAATAAGCCATGCATCTGCTGCCATTTTTCCAAAGCCATTTTTCTCCCCTTCCTCTTTTAGGTTCCACTTCCCCTCTGTTTCAGCACTTCTCCAACCACTGCTACAGGAATTGATATTAAATTTAGAGCCACAGGACGAGTTCTGATTCTGAGTGCTGCTGCTGCTGCTAAGTCGCTTCAGTCGTGTCCGACTCTGTGCGACCCCATAGATGGCAGCCCACCAGGTCCCCTGTCCCTGGGATTCTCCAGGCAAGAACACTGGAGTGGGTTGCCATTTCCTTCTCCAATGCATGAAAGTGAAAAGTGAAAGTGAAGTCACTCAGTCATGTCCGACTCTTAGCGACCCCATGGACTGCAGCCCCCAGGCTCCTCCATCCATGGGATTTTCCAGGCAAGAGTACTGGAGTGGGTTGCCATTGCCTTCTCTGCTGATTCTGAGTATCTCTAGGTAATTGAACTGCCCCTAGAAACTTTCCCATCCTAAGTACCAGGAAATAGTCAGCTGGTTCCAACCCACAGGAATATGGATGACATTCAGATACTTTGGGACATGGTTTATAGCACTTCTTCATCAGTTCAGTTCAGTCGCTCAGTCGTGTCCAACTCTTTGTGACCCCATGAACCACAGCACGCCAGGCCTCCCTGTCTATCACCAACTCCCGGAGTCCACCCAAACCCATGTCCATCGAGTCGGTGATGCCATCCAACCATCTCATCCTCTGTCGTCCCCTTCTCCTCCTGCCCTCAATCTTTCCCAGCATCAGGGTCTTTTCAAATGAGTCAGCTCTTCGCATCAGGTGGTCAAAGTATGACACAGAAGCAATAGAGTAAAAGGGTCTCAAATCAATCGTACTACTTTGATTCACTGTGATCTGGGCGCATTTGGACCCCTGTCAGCTAACAGCCCCAGAAAGACAGCCCCTGACTCAGATGTGGAAGACAGGGTTAAGGCTGGAGTTTTCCCAGGCCTGCAGCTACTATAGGGCAAACCGAGTGATGATGAGATAAACAGAAGTATATAAATGTATGAAGAGATGAGAATAAAAGGGAAGAGCATACGCATTCATTCATGAACTCATGCTGACATCTTCATGTGCCAAGCAAGATCTTCATGACTGGTGTCTGGAACACAGCCTATAAAGAGCAGATCATGCCACAGATGGAAGACATGTATGAACACTCATCCGTAATGTAAAGGGGCAGACTTCAAAAGAGGTTTGATCAACTTTGTTATGTGAAACAAAAGAAGAGCATTCCCTTGGGGAGACTCAAGGAAGTCATGAAAAGCTGCCAGGCCTAGAAGAACCTTTACAGTAGATAAGTATGGAGAAGGCTTTTTTCAAAGCATTATGGTAGTGCAGTCAGTAAAGAATCTGTCTTCAATGTAAGAGACCTACAATGTCCTACAATGTAGGAGATCTGGATTTGATCCCTGGGTCAGGAAGATCCCCTGGAGAAGATGAGCTGTTATCCATCATCTACTATCCAGGGTCACAAAGAGTTGGACACGACTGAAGCAATTTAGCACACACAGCAATGCTGTGAAGTATGTAGAGCAGGTTATTTCCATTATATAAGTGAGAAAACTGAGTCATACAAAACTTCAGTCGATTGGTCAAGGCCACATACTCAGTGTCAGTAAATTCCAGACTGGATCCTCAGTCTTCTGACTGCTGGTTTATTGCTATTTACTTATGTTGTGTTGTGTGTAGAGACAAAGGAATAGACCTGCTACATTGGCATCAATAACCCTACAACCAGGAATAACATCACTATGATTTCAACCTGTCTTTCCTAAGCTCAATCTCCATCACTGCTTTTGCAAAAACTCTTGTAAATACATGTGTTAATCCAAGTCTTGATGGGAAACAAATGGTATGCTCAAATGATTTGATTTGGGGAAAGTTTAATAAAGGGGTTATTTATTGAGGTGTGGATAAGATTTAAGGCTGTATATTGTCACCCTGTTTATTTAACTTCTATGCAGAGTACACCATGAGAAATGCTGGGCTGGAAAAAGCACAAGCTGGAATCAAGATTGTCAGGAGAATTATCAATCAGCTCTGATACGCAGATGACACCACCCTTATGGTAGAAAGTGAAGAGGAGCTAAAAAGCCTCTTGATGAAAGTGAAACAGGAGAGTGAAAAAGTTGGCTTAAAGCTCAACATTCAGAAAACGAAGATCATGGCATCTGGTCCCATCACTTCGTGGGAAATAGATGGGGAAACAGTAGAAACAGTGTCAGACTTTATTTTTGGGGGCTCCAAATCACTGCAGATGGTGATTGCAGCCATGAAATTAAAAGACGCTTACTCCTTAAAAGGAAAGTTATGACCAAACTAGATAGTATATTGAAAAGCAGAGACATTACTTTGCCAACAAAGGTCCGTCTAGTCAAGGCTATGGTTTTTCCAGTAGTCATGTATGGATGTGAGAGTTGGACCGTGAAGAAAGCTGAGCACCCAAGAATTGATGCTTTTGAACTGTGGTGTTGGAGAAGACTCTTGAGAGTCCCTTGGACTGCAAGGAGATCCAATCAGTTCATTCTAAAGGAGATCAGTCCTGGGTGTTCAGTGGAAGGACTGATGCTAAAGCTCAAACTCCAGTACTTCGGCAACCTGATGTGAAGAGTTGACTCATTGGAAAAGACTCTGATGCTGTGAGGGATTGGGGGTAGGAGGAGAAGGGGACGACCGAGGATGAGATGGCTGGATGGCAGCACCCACTCGATGGACGTGAGTTTGAGTGAATTCCAGGGGTTGGTGACAGACAGGGAGGCCTGGCGTGCTGTGATTCATGGGGTTGCAAAGAGTCAGACATGACTGAGTGACTGAACTGAACTGAAGAGAGGATAGTGTAGGATCCCAGAACTGGCAACATCAAGGGTCTGTCACCACCACTATCACCTCTAGTTACGAAGGGCACAACGGGAGCAAAATCACGAGAACCCAGACAGGGTACCATGGAGAAGACATCCTGACAGGAACTGTGGCTTTTAAAGGCAGACACAACCCACCCCAACTACAGCTTTACCCACCTCTAGCTTTCAGAATGCCTGCCAGTGCCTTCCATTGGTTGGACCCAATGGAGTCAAAGGGCATGAGAACCCATTGATGAAATCTATAAAAGGTCAGCTTTTTAGGGTAAGATCACATGGTGAAATGTGGAAAGTAAATCTGGAAAGGTGAACAGGCAACATCCAACACAGGGTATAGCAGGAGGTGAGGCGTGGTTTCTAATGTTTTGTTTCACCCATCTTCCTCACCCACACGCCCCTCTGATCTGAGACACACCCACACACACACACACACACACCATTCTCTTTCCTCCTTCTCGCTTGCTGTTTCCTTTTATATTTTGGAAATCTCACCACTCAAGTCAGTGCCTTGGGTCTTCAGCCAGGAATCCACTCCAGGCCAGTGGAGCCAACTCTACTTCATCCCAGTCTCTTGGACACTTTAAGTCCTGATCTGAACTCGAGAGTGTACGCCTGCCAAGGTGAAGGGTGAGTTACAGAGGAAACATGTATGTAATTCTATGGTGTTCCAAACCTTGTCCTCTTCAGGACCTTCTTGGTATAGTCAGACAATTGGTATCATTTTGAGGACTAAATCTTGGCCATCCAGGCTAAAGTTCTTCCTTTGACTGGATGCAATGACTCTGTTGTACCAGCTGCAATCAATCCACTCTCTTTCATACTAGGCAGAGAGGGCTAAGGTGGCCAAGCCCATGTGACAGATAAGTCCACCATAGCAGCCAAAAGAATGCTCTTAAGGATGACCAACTAAAAAAATTTTTTTTGGCTCTTAATGTAATCAGGACGTCTAAAATTTTATTTTGGTGGAGAAACAAGTCTTGGGTTTATTTTGCTAATGAACGAAGTTTACTTTGTTTCCATTTTTTTAAGTAAAAATCAGAGACATGTGAATTATGTCTGTAATCTTATTCAGTGATAGTTTCCCTCTTAGACCCTTGATGGAAAGCCAATTTTATTATAAGGTAGAAGAGTGGCAGCTTAAAAGGGATGAGAAAATAGAAGTGTTTATTTTATATCATGAAGGTTAATTTTACAAAAGCTGATATTTTAACAAACATCTATGTGCCCATTAAACCAAAAGTTTATATTCCAGTGATATTGAAGTTTTTTAGTTCAGAAATCTCAGATCAACAGTGGGCGGGTAGGATATTTCTAGTGAATCATTTATTGCTGTTCATTGTTGGGTGTCCTTCTCCTCCACCTCTTGTTTGCCCATCAGAGCTCCACATACCACTTCTAGCCAATTACCCACCCATAGGGAGGCTACCCACCCTATTAGTCTCAATCATGATCTTGGCCAATCTCAATCGTGATCACTTCTGAATACTTTGTTAGTTCTCCTGCCACAGGCAATAGGAGTTCAGTTGTCCTGGGATTATTTTAACCTGGAGATAATACAAAGAAGTACAGAAAGGACTCCAAGAGGATATTAAGGTAGAAGTCCAAAACCTTCCACAACAGAGCAACATTTTGCAGAAAGGAAGATTTTTCTAGAGAAGGAAATCAATCTTTTTGGAAACAGAATGTCTGTTTTTTATCTTCTCCTTTGCCTTGCCTTTTAACTTCTTTTTTCTTGGCTGAACTTCTAGAAGGATGGGAAGAAGTTTTGAGTAAGTTTCTAGCATGTCAATTGGCAAAGTTAAGGGGCTTCACAAAATAATGGCTAGGGTCTTGTCTCATGATAACTGGTCTGGAAAGTCTCAAATCTCTGGTTGGAGATAGGCAAAGTCATAAAGTTTCCTCCTTTTCCTTGTTCTCCTTCTTCCCCCTCATAACTAAGGCTTATAACCCTGTTATTTCCAACCAGCAGTATCTCATGGTCAGAGCCTTTGCATTTTTGAACCCATCAATTCAAATGGCACACTTGACTTCATCCTTTTGGTATCCAGCCAGAGGAAGCTGGCTAGCTGAGCAGAGAGCTAAGGGGTTAATGGGTAACTAGTTCAGGTAACATGTTTGTGTTTAAACTGGGACTTCTTGGAACTATCACTGAAATATACAGAAATGACTCCAATGTGAAGAATTTGGAGACTTAACATGTGACTGGGAAATTGTACTTTGGATAGACAAACCCTTTTGGAAGCTTCAACTCTTGCCATTTTGACCTTGATTATGCCTCTTTTGCATGGGAGTGACCCTTCCAGTTTTACCACAGGATTGGTTGGGACCTGGGGTCAGAACATTCAGACCTCAAACTTAAATACAGGAGAAGTTTGTAGTCATTCAGCTTTCTTTGTTTGGTCTCTCAAACATATAAACCAGACGGCACTCAGTAAGATCCAAGATTAGGGGCACGCTGCTTGATGACTAATGCAATTAAATAAGTTCTGGTGCTGGCATAACACCACAATAACAAATCCCATAGTGTCGAGTGCTTTTGCCAGATGGATTGCTCAAACCTTTGGAAGCACTCTCAAGTACACATACTTAATCACTGCAGGGCGAGTTCATGGAAAAATGACATGGTACTTGCGTGGGTGGAAGTCTCCTGTCACTTTCATTGGGCAGTCAATGCCATTGTCAGCTTGTACAGCCAATATTGTTCTGATTTCCTCACTTGTGGGCTAGTGGTACTTAATTATTAGAAATAGGATGAATTTAAGAGATCTAATGATTTTTTGCCCAAATACATTAGATTTTTCTAGAACAGGCCTGATTTAAAATGTCCTGTTCCATTGACTTTTAAAGCACATTCTGTACTCATCAAACTGAGTCCTAGTTTTTACTTTAAAAGTAAGTTACAGCATTTCCTCTATTCTGTTTATTTAAAAACACAATTTAACTTACATACATCCCCCAGAGGGATGTATGTATTGAAAAGTAAGTTAAAAGCTTTGTGAAAACCTAATTGAATCTATTGTTCAATTAACTTATTAAAATAAATCAACAAGCCATTCCATTTTTCCTTCAATCAATATTTACCACATACAAGGAATTTGAGAGAGATTCCGCATGATGCGCTACCTCTCCTCAAGGAGTTTATAATTTAGTTGAAGAGGCAAAATGGGCACTCATGAAAGACTGTGGAGAATTCTCTGGTGACCCAGTGGCTAAGACACTGCACTCTCAATGCAGGAGGAGCAGGGTTCAATTCCTGGTCAGGGAACTAGATCTCACATGCTACAACAAAGATCGAAAATCTGACATACCTCGACGAACAACCAGCATAGCCAAATAAATAAATACTTAAAAAAGAAGAAAGATGGTGAGTGAGAAGTGTGGATAAGTCAGTGCAATAACTGCATGACAGTGTTACTGTTATAGAGGTTCATAAAGAGGGAAACAAGGAGAGAAAGGAATAGTCAGACAAGCTGTAGATGGGGATGGCATATGACAAGGTCTCTTAGGTCTTTGTTGACTTGGATAGACACAGAAGAAGAGTGTCCGTGTAAGAAAAACATGCAAGCAAGGAGGCTAGGGTGAGGAAGAGGAGGGTTTAATTAATGAGAAATGAAACACGAAATGAAAATATGTAAGGTTAAAATATGGAAAGCCTTAAGACAAGCAGAAACATTCAGACTTAATAGTGTAGTCTATAGGTTTTGAAAGGTTTTCATAAAAAGCTGAATTTCAGGACACTTAGGAGGAATTCCCATTATGAGTCAAGTGGTAGTGAGGGGTAGTGCCTTAGACTAAAGCAGTATAAGCAAAATAGAAAAGGAAGGAGTGATGTGAATGATACTGAAAAATATCTATTAAGACTCGATACAAGGAATAAACGGGAAGGCTGGGTCATAAGTTATTCCAAACCCAGTGATAATGCCCATGTTCATCACTGAAAAAAATCTAGTTACACTGAACTGAGAGAATACTGGTGCCACTGACAGCAGATTTTAGAAGGGCCTATATGGGGAGGCTTCCCCGGTGGCTCAGTGGTAAAGAATCCACCAACCAGTGCAGGAGCCACAGGAGACATGAGTTTGATCCCTGGGGCAGAGAGATCCCCTGGAGGAGGAAATGGCAACCCACTCTGGTGTTCTTACCTGGGAAATCCCATGAACAGAAGAGCCTGGCGGGCTACAGGCTACGGGGTCGCAAAGAGTCAGACACAACGGAGCGATTGAGCACACACACTATTTGGGAAAGAGGATGAATTGAGCTTTGAATGCTGGACTGTGAGTTGAGGAAGGGAAATTCAAGTGAAAAGATCACTTAGATAATCTAAGAGGTACATGGATCTCAAGCGAGATCAAGAATGTGATACTGAAACCACGGTAATGGCCGACCAGTCATAGGAAGAGAGCCTACAGCCAGAGGAGAACAGAGGCCCGAGGCTGTTGTCCACTAAAACTGAGGACCAGTCACATTCCATTGGTTTGCCCAGGACTGAGAGATGTTAAATGTCTGCCCAAGTCTAACAGATGTTAGAATCACGAAGCTGTGTACAGAAACCAACTATACTTAATCAAATGGCGTTTTATTATTAAAACTCTAGGAGAGGTCTGTTTTTATAATGTATTGACTTCTGCTAAATTAAAAAAACAAGTTTGCAAAATTGATGGGTTATGTTTCAACCTTCCAGCCTGAATCACTATGTAAACAAACCATAAACATGATGTGTGGCATAGTTTCTGTCTTTCACCACCTCTGTTTCTAACCTGACATAGATTATCACACAACCACCCTGCTAAATTGCACAGCTGTTATTATCCTGATTCTTCAATGAGAAAACCAAAAGACTACAGAAACTTGGCAATTTGACACAGGTCAAACACTAACTGGCAGGAAGAAGTCTGTTACCAGGGTTTTCTGACTCCAAACGTTGTGCTCTTTCTGCTACGTGATAAGTCATGTTCAACAGAAACACGGGAAAGGGACCCCTTCCAAAACACCAGATAATAAATTCCCATGATGCTAAGAATCAAGTGAAGCGGAGCTCTAACTTCTCTCCACTTCCTGGGTTCCACAGTGTACATGCACAAGCAAACATGCACACCCAAACCTCTCAAAGGCTTGTCAAAGTTAATTAAACCATAATCCAGCACCGGTACATAGGTGCGGGATAGTTGGGAAATATTTATGCTGCTACTTATTCATACTTAATTAAAGTAAGTGCTTCTCTAATTTGTAAATAGAATTCATAACAATTCATTCAGATGAACAAAGCAACTTTTCAGAATCATAGCCCACCACCCTGCTCTTCACCAACAGATGGCATCATGATTGTGCCCAGATATTTAAGTCTCAACTAAAGATTGTTGGTCTATGGGTGAAATCATAAAGTCAGGCAGATAAAGTAAGTGAATGCAGTGAAACTAGTAAAAGACAACAGAGAAGTGGGTGGCGGATGAAGCAGAGCATGCTCTTTCCAAGGGGAAGCCAAGCCTCAGCTCTAGCCAGTTGTAATCATGAGGGTTTGGGGTGCACTGTTGCAAGGTATTCTGATTTTCCAAGACAGTGTGAAAGTTCTGATTTTTATGTGAAATCTCCTGGTTTTAAATTTTGCAGCTAATTCACATTTTAGAAAAATTCTGTGCAGACTAAACACACCCAGATCTGCACACCAGATTGTGTTTGTGTTTTCTGAGCTAGTTTTTTCACATTATTAACTCCATTATGCCCCAAAAGCACAAAGCTTTTGGAGAGCGATAAAAGTGGTAAGAAGAAGGCCAAGAAAGTCCAAAATTCTGAACTAATCCCATCAGTGTGCACAGTTCTTTGAAGACAACTAACTTTACATGAACATGGATACATTAATTGATTTAAAAGTAATGCTTTCGTCTCATGAACAAAGGGACTTATAAACCGCTTTTAAAAACCTGATGTATTCATTAAGACAGAAGCATCAATAACATTTATATTGTGAAACTTGTTTAGAAAGGGATTCTCCTAAATATCTCCTTATAAAAGGAATACTGTTCTGTGACAGTCTCTGTGGGAGACTGAAAGTCTCTAGCATTAAAAAATAAATTACATCAAACATGAGCTTTAAGGGCAAGACCAGTTGAGAAAAAGAACTTGACCACTCAATAAGAAAAGGCCTGCGTGAAAGTCAAGGTAGTACAGTAAAAAAAGCTACAAGAGAATTGGAGTCAGAAGACCTGGAGTTTTAGTCTTAGCTCTGTTATTAACACATAACCATACTTGATTCTGAGCAAGTCTTATATTTGTGTAGTTCAGTTTCATTTTCTATAGAGTAGGAGTTAATAATTATTTTCATTACAAGCTTGCTGTATTCATTATAGAAATGTAATACTGTTTATAAATAGCAAAGCTTAAATAAGTTGTAAAATAGTACTATTAAAATGATAAAGATAATGAAGAAAAGGAGGAGGACACAGGACAGAAAGAGTAAACATACTAAATAAAGCACATAAAGCTGCAACCATTTGTAGCATGTGAAAAAACCTGTCCTGGCTCTTTTTGGACTCAAATACAGACTATCAGGGACCCTGCTCTAAAGGACTCTAATTCCACAATACCATTCCATCAAGGGCACCTCAAGCAAAGCTATCTTCAAAGCTGGAGCACTGTAAATACTGGGTAGTGGTTTATACCAGGCCACCCTTGCTTTTATAATTAAAGTCATTTATATCGCATTGAAAAAGCTTGACTTGAACGTGGGATATTCTAGGGTGCATCATGATTGCAATGCAGAAAGGTATATAACAGGAGGCCAACCCTCATTACCTGGAGAGAGAGTCCAGTGCTAGGATATGAGGGAATCAGAGTGAAGTGTATATTATATTGCCTCACTACTATTATTTTATATTAAACTAATATCTGTATCAATTTATATCATTTTTAAAATTTTGGCCACACCCCACAGCATGTGGGATCTTAGCTCCCCAGCCAGGGATCAAACTTGCACCCACTTCACTGAAAGATGGAGTCTTAACCACTGGACTGCCAGGGAAGTCCCAATTTATATCATTTTAAAACAAGCATTTCACAGCATATATGCTAAGATTTTCTTAGTTAATTTATTAATCTTAAAAGATCTTGAGGGAGACTTCTACTCCAGACATGACTGAATAACAGGGACTAGACTTAACTTCTTAAGAAATAAGAAAATTGGACAAAATGCAGCAGAAACAGTTTTGGGATATTAGACAATAGGCAACACAGGACTGTGCTCCCTCAGAGAATGGAAAGACATGAGGTGAGCCCAGCAATCACCCCAGGTATCTGTTTGGAGGCATTTCTGGGTCATGAATCATGGAGGAAGGGATCACAATAGAGTACTTTACTTGAGACAGAAACCAAGTTTCAGCATATAGAGTTGGCTGGAACATTTAAACCAAAATATTATGCAAGGGTGGAGGGACAGTGCATGGAGAAAGAATGCATAGGAGTCAACAATCACATTAAATGTAAATAGTCTAAACACTCTAGTTAAAAGATAGAGATTGGCTGGCTGGATAAAAATAAATGGATAAATATGCTGCCTCTAAGAAGTCCATTTACATATGATAACCCAAATATGCTAGAATTAAAAAGATGAAACAAGTTATATCATGTTAATACTACAAATAAATATATGAGAAAAAACTTAACCTGGATTGTCTATACTAATGTCAAGCAAAACAGATTTCACAGCAAAGAATATTACCAAAGATTAAAAGCCTATTTCGTGATAAAGGCGAATTAATCAAGAGAACATAATCCTAAATGTGAATGCAACTAATAACAGATCTTCAAAATACATGGAACAAAACTAACAGAACTGCAAGAAGAAATAATTTACAATTATAATTGAAGAGTTCAACACCCCTTCCTAAATAACTCATCAAACAAGTTGACATAAAATCAGTAAGGATACAGAAAAGTTAAACATTTCCATCAACCATATTGATGTAACTGTCGTTTCTAGAACACTCTACTGAACAAAGGCAGGATGAATACTCCTTCTCAAGGGCAAAAAGAATATTTATCAAGTTAGATCATATCCTGCATGCATAAAAGAAGTCACAAATGAACCTGGAGGGTATTATTCTTAGTAAAATAAATCAGACAAAGAAAAACAAATACTGTATAGTATTACTTATATGTGCAATCTAAAAATAAAGCAAACAAGTGAAAATAGCAAAACATAAGCAGACTTATAGAGAAGAAACTAGGGATTACCAGAAGGAAGGGGAAAGATATAGGTAGGGGATTAAGAGTTACAAACTACTGTGTATAAAATAAATAAGCTATAAGGATATATTGTACAGCACAGGGAATAGAACTGATATTTTATAATAACTTTAGAGTATAAACTACAAAAATATTGAATCACTATATATAATATTTATAGTGATATGAATGCTATGAAACTAATATAATATTATAAATCAACTATACATCAACTCAAAAGTCTCAAAAAATATAACAGGGCTCAAGTAATACAAAATATGTTCTCTCACAAAAATTAAACTAAAAATCCATAACAGAAAGTTAGCCCATTTGGAGACTAAGTTCCTTTAAAAAGTAATCCATGGTCAAGAAGAGATAAAAAATAATTTAGAAAGTATTTTGAATGGAATAAAAATGAAACCAACATTCCTATACTTGTGGGATGCATCTAAAACAGTACTAGAAAGTAGTTTTAAAGATAATAAGTGATTATTAAGAACTACTTTATACTAATAAGCACCATGTCAAAAAACTTGACAGCTGAGATTAATTGGACAAATTCCTTGAAATACAAAATTTATCAAAGTTCAGACAAAAAGAAAAAAACAACCTGAATAACTTTATATATCTATTTTCAAATTTTAATTTGTATTAATAAGCTTTCCCATGAATAAAACCCCAGGCCCATTTGGCTTCACTGGGAAATTCTGGTAAATATTTTTTTAAAAACAGAATACTAATTCTACCCAAACTCTTCTAAGAAATTAAGAAGGAGAGATTAATTCCCAGTTCATTCTCTGAGGCCAGCATTACTCTGACAAAGACAATTAAAGTGGGAATAAAAGACCTACACATACACAATCAACTCATGTTGGGAAGGTGCCAAGGTAAGTCAATGGAGAAAGACTTTTAAACAAATGGTGCTAGAAAATCTGGATATCCAAGTGCAAAAGAAAAAAAAACCCTCAACTCTTACTTATACAAGACTACAAAAAGTAATTCAAATTGGATCATAGATCTAAAAATAAATGTAAATTATATAATATCTAGAGGAAAACAGAGGAAAAAATCCTTATGAAATTGGGTGGGCAAATTGATAAATTATGCTATGTCAAAATTATAAACTTCTGTTCTTTGAAAGATACCTTAAAGAAAATGAAAAGACAAACAACAAATCAAGAGAAAATATTTGTAAAATGCATCTCTGAAAAATGACTTGTATCCAAAATATATAAAGAACCCTTACAATTGAACAATTAAAATTAAAAAAAAAATTTTTTTAACAGCAAAACACTTAACAGACAGTTCACTAAACAGATACAATTATAAAATAAGCACTTAAAAAGATGCTCAATGTCATCAGTCCTTGGGGGACTTCTCTAGTGGTTCAGGGTTAAGACTCCGTGCTTCTGATGCAGAGGGTGTGGGTTCCATTCCTGGTGTAGGAACTAAGATCGCACATGCTGGGGAAGCTGTAGCTGGACTAACTAGAAGCAGGGCATCCATGTGACTGGTTAGCAGTATCCAACCATCTCATCTTCTGTTCTTCCCTTCTCCTCCTGCCCTCAATCTTTCCCAGGATCAGGGTCTTTTCCAATGAGTCAGTTCTTCACATCAAGTGGCCAAAGTATTGGAGCTTCAGCGTCAGCATCAATCAGTCCTTCCAATGAATATTCAGGATTGCTTTCCTTTAGGATTGATTGGTTTGATTTCCTTGCTGTCCAAGAGACTCTCAAGAGTCTTCTCTAGCACCACAGTTCAAAAGCATCTTTTCTTCGGCGCTCAGCCTTCTTTATGGTCTAGTTCTTATATCTGTACATGACTACTGGAAAAACCATAGCTTTGATGATACTGACCTTTGTCTGCAAAGTGATGTCTCTACTTTTTAATATGCTGTCTAGGTCTTTGGAAGGAATGATGCTAAAGCTGAAGCTCCAGTACTTTGGCCACCTCATGCAAAGAGTTGACTCATTGGAAAAGACTTTGATTCTGGGAGGGATTCGGGGCAGGAGAAGTAGGGGACGACAGAGGATGAGATGGCTGGATGGCATCACGGACTCAATGGACGTGAGTCTGGGTGAACTCCGGGAGTTGGTGATGGACAGGGAGGCCTGGTGTACTGCGATTCATGGGGTCGCAAAGAGTCGGACACGACTGAGCAACTGAACTGAACTGAACTGAGGTTTGTCATAGCTTTTCTTCCAAGGAGGAACTGTCTTTTAATTTCATGGCTGTAGACACCATCTGCAATGATTTTGGAGCCCAAGAAAATAAAATCTACTGTTTCCACCTTTTCCCCATGTATTTGCCATGAAGTAATGGAACTGGATGCCATGATCTTTGTTTTATGAATGTTGAGTTTTAAGCCTGCTTTTTTAATCTCCTCTTTCACCCTCGTCAAGAGGCTCTTCTTCTTTCTGCTATAAGGGTGGTATCATTTGCATATCTGAGGTTGTTGATATTTCTCCCAGCAATCTTGATTCCAGATTGTGATTCATCCAGCCAAGCATTTCACATGATGTACTCTGCTTTTAAGTTAATAAGCAGGGTGACAATATACAGCCTTGACATACTCCTTTCCCAATTTTGAACCAGTCCACTGATCTATGTCTGGTTCTAACTGTTGCTTCTTGACCTGCATACAGGTTTCTCAGAAGACAGGTAAAGTGATCTGGTATTCCCATCTCTTTAAGAATTTTCCACAGTTTGTTGTGATCCATGCTGTCAAAGGCTTTAGCATAGCCAAAGAAGCAGAAATAGATGTTGTTTTGAAATTCTCTTGCTTTTTCTGTGATCCAACGGATGTTGGCAATTTGATCTCTGGTTCCTCTGCCTTTTCTCAATCCAGCTTGTTCATCTGGAAGTTCTCAGTTCACGTACTGTTGAAGCCTGAAAGGATTTTGAGCATTACCTTGCTTTCACATGAAATGAGCACAGTTGTATGTTCTGACTGCAATAGTCTTGAACAAAGTCTTCCTGGACTATTTGACTCTGGTACTTTTTTTTTTTTTACAGTATGCATGCATTTTTATTTTAAAAAATTATTTGGATCAGTAATTGATAAAAGCAAACAGTGTATCTAGAAACATATCAGGTTGTTGAAACACAGCCCAACTCAGTAAACATTTCTTGAGCTTTTGTATATTGTGTTTGTGTTGTGCCAAGCATTGAAGATACCACACAAAAAAGTAATAAATTCAGGAAATGGGCAGCATATCCAAAAGAATCCATTATAGATATCAAGTCTGATTTGCTTACTTATAACTGAGACAAAGACTAGCTTTGTGATCTCAGGCAAAAGTACTCTCTTCTCTACATCTCTTATTCTGAAAAATAGCAGTAGCCTACTGCATGGTTTGTAAATTTCTTTGACTCTTGGATTCTGAGATGAGCTTGGAATAACACAACAACTTGTTTTTGGCAGTAAAGTTACTAAATATTTTTTAAATTTTTACTTCAGTCAGAATTTATTTAAATATATTAGTAGTTTGTTTTAGCGGTAGAATTGGACAGGAGTAATGTAGGATTCAACAAAGCATATCTGAGTTCTCTGAGAGGTACTTACAAATCGATATTTGAGACTTATCTGAAATCCTAGCTATTTTTTCTCTTTACAGGACATAGTTTAAAGGTCCAAAAAGTATTCTGGAGAGTATTACATTTTGGAGCTTGCTCAAAGTTCTATAAATACCCCGGCAAAGGAAAGAAAACAAGCCATCAGCAATCATTCTGTCAGGGATTTATCGAGCAGCCCGGAGTGTTGGACTCCAGTCCAAACTGCTGTCATGGTTATAGAGGCAGCAGAGTCATCATTCAAATGGATTTAAGTGCCCACTGTATGTAAAGACCTTCCTCACCTCTCAGGGCTAACAAGTTAAGATGGATAACGGGAGCTCTTAGCCTTACGGGGTGCTTGGCACAGCAAAATTCAAACACAGTAAAGATAACTTCTTGCCAACTGAGTTCAGCACAATTGTCTGTAGTGAGGCTGTGAAGAACTAGAAGTAAGTTGCAGTCATGTACAGTTGAGTTGGATTCCTGGTGTATTCCCGTTTACTAGGTGTGTGGTTGTGGGCAAGTTAACTTAATCGCTTTGAGCCACTCAGAGCTGTTGAAAGAATTAAATGAAATAGACTACATGAAATGCATAGGAATTCACTGACATGTAAATTATGCTTAATAAGTATTAGCTGAATTCATTGACAGTAACATTTCAAGTTAGAGGTAGCAGTGGTAGAAATTTAGTCACCTTTATTTACTTTGTAGGGAATCAGAATTAGCCACTTTAGCAGAAGTGTTACTTTGAGCTGAAGAGACTTGAGACACAGCAAATGCAGGAAGGGCTATAACCTCCTTTCTACCTAAATGCAGGATATAAAATTTCTTGTGAGAAAGGTGCCCTCCTTGTGCCAGGAAGGGCAGGATAACCTTTTCATTTCTCTCTCTTTTTTTTGGCTCACTGGGTCTTCGTTGTCTCACGTGGGCTTTTCTAGCTGTGGCAGGAAGGCTTTGTTGCCTTGTGGACGAGGGATAAGAACCTGTATCCCCTGCCCTGGAAGGTGTATGTGTAACCACTGAACCACCAGGGAAGTCCCAGGGCAGGTTAACTCTTAATCATTAGAGACTCTTAGCTCACAGATGTAATGTACATAACATGCATGCTAAATCACTTCAGTCATGTTGACTCTTGAGACACCATGGACTGTAGCCCACCAGCCTCCTTGGTCCATGGGATTCTCCAGGGAACGTACTGGAGCAGGCTGCCATTTCCTTCTCCAGGGGATCTTCCAGACCCAGGGACTGAACCCATGTCTCTGATGTCTCCTGAATTGGCAGGAGGATTCTTTACCTCTGGCATCTCCTGGGAAGCCCCTAACGTACAAAACAAATCTTACTAAAATAGTCCTTACCATCCATTTAGTTTCCCCCATATATTTACCTTCCCACAACTGGCCACTTCTAAGAGCCTGAACCCATTTTACTTTAACTTGTCATGTCTCCACAAATTTATTATTATTTCTGGAGGTGCTTATAAGCCCCAAGTTATAAGTACCACTTTGAGTTACCCATCACTGAGCATCTCCTGTGTTATGTGAACTGCACAAGTTTATAAACTGTTTTTCTCTTGTTAGTCTGACTTTTGTCCATTAAATTTCCAGAGCCTCAGGCACGAACTTAAGAGGGTAGAGAAAGAAGATTGTTTGTTTGTTTTCCCCTCCTCTATAGTGCTTCCCTAGTGGCTAAGACGGTACAGAATGCAGAAGACATGAAATGCAGGAGACCCGTGTCCAATCCCAGGGTTGGGAAGATCCCCTGGAGAGGGGAATGGCTCCCCACTTCAGTATTTTTGCCTGGAGAATTCCATGGACAGAGGAGCCTAGAGGGCTACAGTCCATGGGGTCACAAAGAATCAGATGCGACTAACAGGCTCACTTTTTTCACTTTCACTTTTATGTATGTAAGTAAATTTGTGAAAACTTGTCTATCCAGAGAGACATCACTCTTATCTATTCATTCAGGAAGACTCTATGGAGGAGGTAAAAAAAAAAAAAAAATCACAGACTGATGGCTTATTAGAGAGCTTATTAGCATAGAGGGAACAGAGAAATCAGAAAGTATCCTCAGGAAAGGAAGAGATGAAGCAGAAGATGCTTCACATATTGGAGGAACTACAGACAGTCACTATGATTGTGGCAGCAAGGACCAGGAGGAGAGTGGTGGGAGATGAAGCCACCAGAAAAGTCTTTGAATTCCATCTCAGTGGAAGTGGAAATGGAAGTCCCGGGAGGGCTTGAGCAGCCAAGTGACCTGCTCCAAATACAAGGGATATAGAGCTGCTCCTTGCCAGTCAGAGGTGGCTGCCTGGAATTTTGACTGGACAGTTAACATCTGCACAAATAGGTAGGTCTAGAGAAGTACTGCGAAGAAGGCAATGGCACCCCACTCCAGTACTCTTGCCTGGAGAATCCCAGGGATGGAGAAGCCTGGTGGGCTGCAGTCCATGGGGTCGCTAAGAGTCAGACCTGACTAAGCGACTTCACTTTCACTTTTCACTTTCATGCATTGGAGAAGGAAATGGCAGCCCACTCCAGTGTTCTTGCCTGGAGAATCCCAGGGACTGGGAAGCCTGGTGGGCTGCTGTCTATGGAGTTGCACAGAGTCGGACACGACTGAAGTGACTTAGCAGCAGCAGCAGAGAAGTACTGAGACAGCTCACTTTTCTGTAGATAGCTTATTTTAAAACCGTGCTCTGCAGTTGGCTGAGGGACGTATCTGTCATACTCAGCCTTTGACCGTAGCGTGGCTCCACTAGATGCTAGAGGCTAAACCCCTACAAGTGGCTGGGCAGCGGCCTCACGTCCCCTTCCTGCCTCCTCTCTCCATGTAGCAGAAGCAGGTGGAAAGGGAGGGACTGTTCCCTGAGAAAGGGTGTTGAACTGGTGAGTGTGAGAGGCAGCATTAGAAGCAATAGGCCAAGTCAGAAGAGGCCTTGGCATTGGGACAGGTTGTATCTGTATCATTTCAACCTCAATTCTACTTCATGGCCAAATGCCAGTTCTTGGGGTGGGGGCGGGTCATAAAATGTTAGAGCTGGAACAGAATAGTTTGGAGAACTTTAAGTCCTACAAATAATCAGACTGTACTGAGGAACCCTGGGAGTCCACAGAGGTGACTCAAGGACAATCCTGAGGGAAGACGTGAGGGAGAGCCGGTGGATGGAGACAAGCTCTCCTCCCTACGGCCCCTTTACCCCACTGCTTCCATCTATGTTAGAGTGGATATTTATCCAAGATCTTCCTTGAAGGAAAGGTTTTGCAGCTAAAACAAAAGTTTGAAAATAAAAATCAAATCCACTTTAATCAACTTATTGTGAAAATGAAAAAAATGTTCAGAGATTAATTGCAAATGTTCTGGACAAGCTTTTCTCACATGGGACCTCTTAACCACTTATTGCAGAGGTGCAAAGTTATTTAATGAGTGCTTACTATGCACCAGCCACTTGACTAAATTTTTTCCAAACTGTATCTCATTAACCCACCAATAACCCTATGATATAGGTATTAAGGGTCCTGTTAGTGAGAAAATTGAGACTTGGTGAGGTTAAGTGATTTTTTTAATGCTTCTCAGCTGAGAAGCAAAGCCAAGATTTGAACCCAGGTGAATCCATCTGACACCTAGGCCATGACTCATAAGTTCTATCCTATCCTCAAACAGATGAACAAACCTATTAGCCAAGGTAATTCTTATTGTAATCTTTAAAATATGTTAAATATTTAGAAAAGCCATAAGAGCTAATAATATTTATAGAGCTTTTCTTATTTCAACACATTCTTCAGGCAGTGCTCACCTTAAGCAGAGGACTCTCCTAGGAAATTTACAAATATTAATTCATATAATAGCTCTAACAAGTAGTTACTATTAATATTCTCAGTTTTTGAGGAAAACTGAGGTGCAGAAAAATTAAATAAATTTGCCCCCTACTGGTAGAGGATGGATGCAACAACCAAGCAAAAGCTACACACGAATTCATTAAGCAGGCTCCTTTCCAACCTGCACTCTTTTTCAGTCCATGCGTCCAAGGTCACCCCAGAATGGAGAACATGAGAGATTTTATGAGCCAGAACTGGATGCACCGGCTTTACTCCTGTCATATCCTATTGGCTAAAAACCGGTCACATGACCTCAACTAACTGCAAGGGAGGCTGGGAAATGCACTCTGGTTTTGGGGGGTGTTGGAGGAAAACTCCAACAATCCCTTTTACTATAGAGGAAGACACTTTTAAGTGATATAAAATACACTCAACCTACTTGAAGGAAAAAAAAAAGTCAATTTTTGAGCTTAATTTTTTTTAATTACAAATCTCAAAAGACTAAGCAACATTTTGTGGTGACTTTGTTTAGCAAATGGAGGAGGGCAGTGCCTGCCCCTTAGCCCTGGTGCCCTGCAGCGAAAGCTGCCCCAGGATGCTCTGTGGCTCAGAACCTCGGTTTCCCTGCTGAGTTAGATCCGAGTTTAGACTTGAAGGGGATTCGTCAGGGAACCACATAGCTGACGCCATGAGCTATTCAGAGGCCTGGGAGATGAGTATCACCTGTCCTGGGGGATAATAGGGGCCACACCGCAGGAAGACGGCAATGAAAGTGACGACTCAAGGATAAGCAAGTCATCAGGAAGAAGTGGTTGCTGCTGCTGCTAAGTCCAGTGGCCAGCTCCAAAACACAGAGAACTGCCCCACCAAAGCCAGCTGAAGGACACAGCCTACACTGAGAAAGGAGTGAGGTCCCTGCGGGAAAACCTTAGGGCAAGAGTCACTCACCCTAAGCCGATGGTGACCAGAAGAGCCCCCAAAAGCCCAGGCTGGTCAGTGGGGGTCCATGGGGAACCAAGGGGCAGGTCCAGTCCCTCTCCACAGCTGCCCTGTAGGAATTTGGGACTGTGGTTACCAGGAATACGTCCTCCCCTCCTCCGCCACCCCGCAAAAGAAACAGAAAATCAGGATTTCCTGTGACTCTCTTCATTATAAATTGTTGACATCTGTTTTAACGTTTTGTTTGAAACGACACGTTCAGTAAAGCATGTGCCTAGGCCAGAGTGACCCCAGATGGGCAATCCGTGACTAGGGAGTCAGTCCACAGGTCGCAGTCTTCTCCAGACAACTGTCCCTGTGAAACCAGGAGATGCTCGGGACGCCCTCCCGCGTGTTCTGGCATTTTTTTTGTGGTCAGGGAGGAATCATACCCTGGAAAACATAACCAATAAACATGAACCAATAAGGATGAAGAGAACATGGTGATGACTTACCGCTGGGACCAAATTTTATCAAGAGAGGAGTCCTTATTCTTCTCGGAAGACGACCGAGTTCAAAGTAGGGGCCTCATGTCCATAGTAGGGCTTCTCTGGTGGCTGAGGTGGTAAAGAACCTGCCTGCAATGCAGGAGACTCGGGCTTAGATCCCTGGGTTGGGAAGATCCCCTGGAGAAGGGAATGGCTACCCACTCCGGCATTCTTGCCTGGAGGATTTCAGGGACAGAGGAGCCTGGAAAGGTACAGTCCAGGAGGTCGCAAAAAGTCAGACAGGACTGAACGACTGACACTTTCACTTTCCTGTCCATAGAACCTCCTTGCTGCTGTACCGGCCGGCCACAACTTCTCCATCCTCTCCTCCAGGCGGCTTTGCGAGCGCTGCCTTTATCGCCGGAAGCACATCGGTTCTCCAGCCAGGCTGGCCTGGGTTAACCCCGCAGCAGCCAGTGGGTAAACCAGCCAGGAAACTCCAGCGATTTTCCTAGGTTGAGTTGATAACCAGTGGGTTAAATTAAAAATACACTTAGCTTAATGTTTACACAAATCTTACCGGGCTACCTTTTGTAAACCAAAAAGTCAGAAAATGAATAAACTATCCCTGAGGCCAACCCTCCTAATTTCTTGTATTCATTCAAAATGTGAGAATCAGGGGTTTTGAAATTGAGGCTCACAGGAACCTCAAACAGAAATGTGGGTAAGTGGTGCTAGGTGACCCATTTGGACTCTGTTTCAGGCTTGGCAGGCCCCCTCACCGATAACCCATGACCCTCAGGGTCATGAGGGGTGGGGAGAAAGACTTGAGAACCACTTGGGAGTACAAAGGATGACCTTGCTAAGAAAAAATTTTACTTTAAAAACTATTATTAAAATATTTATTATAATAAATTGTAGCCACATTTTAATTTATATTTAAATTATATTAATAAACTATCATAGATCAATTTTTTATAATTTTTAGTTATCTTAATTATTTAAAATTAATAACAACAGAAAGCCAACTTTTTAAATTGAAAAGCAATAGATTTCAGTTATAATCATGCAGATATGTTGAGGAAGAAGGAAAAAAGTATTGGAATTGAGATAGGAAACAAAGACATGGAGTTGTGTGGGGAATAGGTAAAACATTGCTGGCAGGTGGAAAATTGAATTCTGCCTGCTGAGGTTGCTGACCAGCTAGTGGATACTCAACAAGTTATTAAACCTCTCTTAGTCTTTTTTTGTTTTTAACCTATAAAAATGGAAATTACATCACTGAAAAGGCATAATAGGATATTTGTGAAAGCACTGGAAAATTACAAAGTACCATAAGACAGTAAGACGGTTATGGTAATATAATTCTAATAACATAACGAAGAAGCATAAGTAAAGTCACTCAGTCGTGTCCGACTCTTTGTGACCCCATGGACTGCAGCCCACCAGGCTCCTCAGTCCATGAGATTCTCCAGGCAAGAATACTGGAGTGTGTTGCCATTTCCTTCTCCAGGGGATCTTCCCGACCCAGGGATCGAACCGGGGTCTCCCGCATTGGAGGCAGACGCTTTAACCTCTGAGCCACCAGGGAAGTCCACAAAGAAGCATAGAAGAGGATGAAAGCAGGTGAGGAGGGCCCACTGAAGGGGGAAGATGGAGGGGTGGCTTGATGTGTTCTGCCAGCTGCAGTGTAGCCATCAGAATAAATTTCCTCCTGTTTTCGCTGCCCTTTGAAATTCATATTGTCATCATAATCTCTCTGTAATGATTCCAGTCAGCTTTATTTCTAACTTCAAAGTTTGCATTTTAAATAATGTTTGTTCTAACATAGATTTGGGTAAGTGTTAAATGCATAGAGAAATTTAGAGATTTACACTGGCCTGAACTATGAATTTGTGTGATATTGAACATTTTTTATCCTCAACGTTTTATCAGAGATTGTTTTCCTCCCATATTAACTGCCTCAACTCCATATTTGTGACTAGTGTTTAAGTCTTTGTAGCCTAAGTATATGGATGGGAGTTTCAAGGGAGGACAGCCTGTATCTGAGAGCTGAACTTCAGGATAAACATGATCTTTTTGACTCCAGATGCAAGGACCCTATCAAGTGGATTTCATCTTGTCACTTCTTATGATTTTCCAATAACTTAATGAAATCCGAACTCCCTATTGTGACAAACCAGCCCCTTGACAATCTGGCTCCAATCCCTTTTCCATCTGATCCCCTAATAAACAGGATGACACAGTGCCATGGCTTAGGAAGAGAATAATCCAGGTGGTATGTGGAGAATGGAGAGTGTTTGGAGAGGGTATTTCCAGGTAAACAACAATAATAAAATGATACACCCATTTGATATGCTTGAACAAAAAAAATATTAGTTGACATATAAATAGTCTTAGGGGGAAAATTGTCTCAGTATATAGAAAGTAAAACAATTATAACTCCAAGAAAACAAATATTTCCAGAATAAAAAATGATAAAAGTGGATAACTTGGGTTTTGCAAAAACACACTAATATCAGTACCTTTATTGACCTTACTAAAAATGGGATATAACTGTTGGGAGGATGGCAAGAAAGGAAGTAGGGGTGGGGAATGTAGGAGTGCTAAATCTTCAACTACCATCACGGAAAATCAATAAGTAATATCCAGGTTTTAAAAAATAGTTCCATAAGCACACTGTTTAGAAGTCTAGAAATAAATATCACTCCCTTCAGTATACCAGCTATAGAAGTTTGTCTTCATGCTCTAGGTACTCAATTTGAAAATGTCTTGCTCTATCAGGAAATTTTATATAGCTAATAGCATCTCAAGGCACAATATGCACTTAGATTCGGTTCATTACTGGAGATAATGGATGTGAATCCCTCTTTTGAGTCTTTTCTTGAACTTTTCTGACCAACTGTTTATAAGATAGAATTGTATCATCATTATTATTTATCTCATTATTATGACATAGACAAATCATCCTGAGACCATGGGTCCATTCTGCTACTTTCTGACTGTCCTTCCCATTTGCCTTGTTAATGCCTACTTATCTATTCTGTGGGGATCTTCTCAGTTAAATTCGATGATATATCTTGAAAGCTATTTCCATAGTCACATAGAAACAGCAGCACCTTGGCAATTCTCCATAGAATAAATGAATAAGGGTCATTATCACTACCCCCCCCATTGCCTTGTTATGGAACCCTTTCCTCTGGGTGCCACATAGTGATAATGTCAGAGACAACTCAAACAGCATGTTAGTGGTGGCTAATTATTTTTAATGTAAAAATTAAGTGCAAACAGAAGTTCTAATATTCTTACCCTTTATTCTAGTGAATTGTCCTTGACACCCCACCTGGAGGGTCCCAGGGTGTGTCCTTAGACACCTGACCTCAATGCACTCAATTCTGAGCCTCTCATACAATGTCCCAGGCAGAAGGGAGGGGGTGTGGGCCATCAGGGTCTCTAAAGGAAAGGGGAGCTTTGGCCAACACAGAGCAAACAAGACATTTCCTTCAGCTTTGTTCTATCTTAACTTCTTATGCACATTTTGTCTACAGCGTATGAACACTATACCAGTGTGTGTTTTAATCAGGCATACCTGCTTCAAACTGAGGTAAATCTGACTGAAAGTGACAGTGCAGGCAGAGGCCTGTGCTGTTCAAGTACTTCATCTTTGTGGCATGTTAGTAGGATAAAGGAATAACATTGACTTGATTTTATCACTGAAGAAGGCCAGCAATCGACCAGAGTGTTCCCCGAAATGTTCCCCAGGAGCCTCTGTCTTCCTAGAAATATTCGTAAGAACTCTAAGCTGCCAGGTAATAACTTTGAAAAGCCACCCTTTTCATTGCCCAGCAACCAACCACGGCTCCCTATGCTTTGATAAGGATGGTTGGCTGCTCATAATAACTAGGCAATAGAAAGGCTAAGTTTGAAATATCTAGAAGTGGGGGTGTAAAGGACCCCACTGGTTCCAGGTGTGAGTCTATACAGGAGCAGCAAAAACACTGCTCACATAATCCCTCATTTCAATTTTTCACTGAGTTAATGTCATCCTGTTGCAGAAGTCACTCCTATGGATAAAAGTGCTAATGGGAATATAGAATTTGTCCTCCAGAAATGGATGGAAATAATACAAGGCAGAAGCTTAAATGTCATAAACGCAGTGTGGCTCCAGTGCTAGAGCTGAGCAGGACGAAAGATTTCTTCTGACTTGATGAGAGGAGTGTCAGGGGACCACAGGTGTCCCCCTTCTCCTCGGGGAGGAGGCATTGCAGAGGCCCCGGACCACGGGACTGGAACATCCAGAAAGATCGAAAAGGGAAGAAATGTGCAACCAAGGGGTTAAAGTAATGACTTCTGAAAGAGCTGAAAATATTTGGATTTTTTAAAAGATTTTTTTGTGGGCCATTCTTAAAGTCTTTATTGAATTTGTTACAATATTGGCTCTGCTTTATGTTTTGGGTTTTTTTTTTTTTTTTTTTTTGGCTGTGAGTCATATGAAATCTTATATCCCAGAGCAGGGATCGAACTCACACCTTGTACATCAGAAGGCAAAGTCTTAACCACTGGACCTCCAGGGAGGTCCCTATTTTTATTTTTTATTAGAAAATATTTGATTTCTCATGGATAATCTAAGTAGTCATTTATTTGTGTATTATAATCTTTTTTAATTCCTGTAATTGACAACATGTGGTATGGTAAAATTGTTTTTATATTCATCACAGTGGCAGTTTACTCTCCAGATATATTTGCAGCCAGAAATCTTCTAATTTTGAATCGTGAATGTAGAAATTCAGAAATCCTGCTTCCTAGATTTTAGGACATCTACTTTATACATATTATTTGAATGTTTTCTTTTTTTATAGAAGCAAAGAAAATCAAATAGACTAAATGGTTTATGACAAAAAAGTTGTCCCTGCCTCACCCCTCTACCTCCCCCATCCCTGGGTCTGATCCCCAGAGGCAAGGCCTTTAAATTCTTTAACCATTTTGCTTGCTATTTAATTCTAGATTTCTAACTAGTATGCTTATGGACATTACCTATTGCTTTTCTGTTATGTTGGATGAAGATTTGGTGCTTCTGAATTCTCTACCCCTACTTCCTCTCTTGCTATCTTCCCAACACTCATATTCCATTTTTATTTAGCTAGGTGAATAAAGGTTTTGACATTAGTATGTTCATGGAAATAATGTTCATTGTAAAACCTAAGTAACCTACAATTATTATGTTGTCTTTCTTGTAAAATGTTTTGTTCTTCTGGACTTATTTTGTCTTATTTTCCCTTTTACAATGTTTTACATGTTGAAAGCTTGAATTTCCCATGTAATTGTTAAAATTATACACACTATAATTTTTTATAATAATTTGGTACATTGTTTAATTAAACAAGGAGGCCGTTAGACTGAGTGGCACTCATATTGGGTTGGCCAAATAGTTCATTTGTGTTTTCCCATAAGATGTTAAGGAAAAACCTGAACAAACATTTTGGTGAATCACAATACTACGGCAGCCTGCATAAGCAACCCAAAATTGAAGCCTGTAAACATCTCAGGGTTACAAAAATGTTAAGGACAACCAATCTCAAAGAGTCAAGTAGGCTTTAAGTGAAGTGTGTTAGTTGCTCAGTCTAGTCCCACTCATGGACTGTAGCCTGCCAAGCTCCTCTGTCCATGGGATTTCCTGGGCAAAAATACTGGAATGGGTTGCCATTCCCTTCTCCTGATAATCTTCCCGACCCAGGGGTCAAACCCAGGTCTTCTGCATGGCAGGCAGATTCTTTACCGTCTGAGCCACCAGGGAAGCCTGGCTTTAAACTGTAGTCAAATAATTACCTTGTTTTCTGATGCTGCAGCTTGCCTAAGTCTCCCCTGGCGCCTGCAGGGGAGGGTCCCTAACTGCTTCCTGTCTGTGCTTCCAGATTCCAAATGTTTCTTGCTCAAAGAAACTCTTGAAATTTGTAATATACCTCAGTTTATCTTTCATATCAATCACCTTTCAAAACCACTCAAGCACTTCAGATGGCCTTCTTTATTTTTCTGTTTATTTTCCTGGAGGCTGCCTCTACCTCCTCGCAACCTCCATCCTCCTCATACAGTCTAGTCTGGTTGCTTGTTAGGCCGACTGCACACAGTCATCCATGGGCTTCTCTGTTACTTCGTTAAGTTGGATCCTCTATCCTCTGGCTGCCGTGTGTGTGTGCTAAGTCACTTCAGTCGTGTCTGATTCTTTCCGACCCTATGGACCGTAGCCCTCCAGGCTCCTCTGCCCATGGGATTCTCCAGGCAAGAATACTGGAGTGGGCTGCTGTGCCCTCCCCCAGAGGACCTTCCCAATGCAGGGATCGAACCCACATCTCTTATTTCCCTGCATTGGCAGGTGGGTTCTTTACCACTAGCGCTGGTGTCATGAAGATACATATTTTTTCAGCACCTTGTCTCTTTTTCCGCCTTATTCTGTGGTAGCCAGTCTCAAACAGCCCCCAATGAGCCACCCTTCCTGACCTTCTTGTGCGCTTGTGCGGTTCCCTCCTACACTGACCTGAGCGGCAAATTGAACACAATGAAAGTAATGGTGTGTGACTTGGGAGGTGGGTCAGGAAAGGCTCCTGCAGCTCCTGCCTTGCTCTCCTGGATCACTCCCTTGCTCTGCGGGAAGTCGGCTGTCACATCAAATAGAAGGACCTGCCAGTGTCCTCAAAGGTGGTGCAAAGGTTCATTTGTTCTCAGTGTCAGCCTCAGGGAGCAGCAAAGACACCAGAAACTTTTTCAATTTTGTACTGAGTTAATATTTTTAGATTTGTTGAACATTGAACACATGAATGCACCCTAGTGTTGTAGGTATTTATTCCTTTTGCGCAAGTTGAAGGAGACAGGGCATCATTATATTGCTGTCAGGCACCATTTGGCCTTGCTACGACACTGGTGATTATTCAACTTCATAAACTCAGGCAAGCATGACTTCTTCCATTTGCATCTTGGTGAAGGATCTACTTCAGCTGCTACTGCCATTAAGACTAAGCTTATAAATAAACCTTCAAGTCCCAGTATCACCAAATGCAAACCAAGATTTTTCAGAAAAGAAGTAAATATATATCCGAGGTGCTCTCATGGAAAATGGTGTTTCTGTTGGGAAACAGGTCAAGGGCTTTTGGCACCACTAATAAAGTAAAAACAATTTATTTAAATTGTTTATTTTGTCATCATCTCATACTTTTATATCTTGCTTAAGTTTCATAACCAGTATCAGTTCAGTTCAGTCATGTCCAACTCTTTGCAACCCCATGAATTGCAGCACGCCAGGCCTCCCTGTCCATCACCAACTCCCAGAGTTCACTCAAACTCATGTCCATCGAGTTGGTGACACCATTCAGCCAATTCATCCTCTGTCGTCCCCTTCTCCTCCTGCTCTCAATCCCTCCCAGCATCAGGGTCTTTTCCAATGAGTCAACTCTTCACATGAGGTGGCCAAAGTACTGGAGTTTCAGCTTTAGTATCAGTCCTTCCAGTGAACACCCAGGGCTGATCTCCCTCAGAATGGACTGGTTGGATCTCCTTGCAGTCCCAGGGACTCTCAAGAGTCTTCTCCAACACCATAGTTCAAAAGCATCAATTCTCGGCGCTCAGCTTTCTTCACAGTGCAACTCTCACATCCATACATGACCACTGGAAAAACCATAGCCTTGACTAGACGGACCTTTGTTGGCAAAGTAATGTCTCTGCTTTTGAATATGCTATCTAGGTTGGTCATAACTTTCCTTCCAAGGAGTAAGCATCTTTTAAGTTCATGGCTGCAGTCACCATCTGCAGTGATTTTGGAGCCTCAAAAAAAATAAAGTCTGACACTGTTTCCCCATCTATTTCCCATGAAGTGATGGGACCAGATGCCATGATCTTTGTTTTCTGAATGTTGAGCTTTAAGCCAACTTTTTCACTCCTCTTTCACTCTCATCGAAGGCTCCATGAGCATAGTAATACACTTCCGTAAGTGTTAGTCGCTCAGTCATGTCTGACTCTCTGTGACCCCCATGGACTGTAGCCCACCAGGCTCCTCTGTCCATGGGATTTCCCAGGCAAGAATACTGGAGTGGGCTGCCATTTCCTTCTCCAGGGGCTCTTCCTGACCCAGGGATTGAACCCGGGTCTCCTGCACCAAAGGAAGATCCTTTACCGTCTGAGCCCCCAGGTACCTCTGTGTTTGTGGTACAAGTTCACACAGGCATCTATAGTAGGAAGCAGCACTGTGAAGCAGAGGGCGTCCAGCCTTTGGAATAAAACAAGCAGCAACAAAAGAGAACCGGGTTTGAGTTCCAGCACTGCCACTCCCCAAACATGGCACTTGGGAAATCTCATGATAACAATGCCTATCTCATCAGGTTGAGGAAAGATTAAACGTTCAGTTCCATGGGGTCTCAAAGAGGGGAACACAACTTAGTGGCTAAACAACAGCCTGGCACTTACTCTCTTAGTTCCCTTTGCTCTCATATCCGTTAGGGTTCAATCAGGAGAGAGAAAAAGTTTAAATAAAGAATAATTACCGAAATATAGATCAATGGAACAAAATAGAAAGCCCAGAGATAAATCCACACACCTATGGACAGCTTATCTTCGACAAAGGAGGCAAGAATATACAGTGGATTAAAGACAATCTTTTTAACAAGTGGTGCTGGGAAAACTGGTCAACCACTTGTAAAAGAATGAAATTAGATCACTTTCTAACACCATACACAAAAATAAACTCAAAATGGATTAAAGATCTAATCGTAAGACAAGAAACTATAAAACTCTTAGAGGAGAACATAGGCAAAACACTCTCTGACATAAATCACAGCAGGATCCTCTATGATCCACCTCCCAGAATACTGGAAATAAAAGCAAAAATAAACAAATGGGATCTAATTAAAATTAAAAGCTTCTGCACAACAAAGGAAACTATAAGCAAGGTGAAAAGACAGCCTTCTGAATGGGAGAAAATAATA
>SJXQ01006653.1:341536-369259 GCA_006408695.1 Aepyceros melampus | reverse complement strand
AATCGCCAGTCCAGGTTTGATGCAGGATGCAAGATGCTTGGGACTGATGCACGGGGATAATCCAGAGAGAGGGTGTGGGGCGGGAGGGGGGAGGTGGGGGTCGGGATTGGGAGTTCATGTACACTTGTGGCTGATTCATGTTGATGTGTAGCAAAACGAATACAGTATTGTAAAGCAAAACAAACTAAAAAATAAAAATTAATTAAAGAAAAAAAAAGAATAATTATCTAGTAGGAAGGATGTGATGATGCAAGCTATTACTTAATTTTTTTTTTTTTTGGTGGCACCACACAGTATGTGGAATATTCCTGAACCAAGGATCTAACCCGTGTCCCCTTCACTAGAAGTGTAGTCTTAACCAGTGGACAGCCAGGGAAGCAAGCTAGTATATATAGAATGGATAAACAGTGAGGTCCTACTGTATAGCACAGGAATTATATTCAATATCCTATGATAAACCATAGTGGAACAGAATATGGAAAAGAAGCACTTCCCTGATGGTCCATTGGCTAAGACTCTCAGTGCAGGGGCCAGGTTTGATCACTGGCCAACTAGAACTAGATCCCACAACCGCAACTAAAGATTTTGCATGCTGCAATGAAGATGGAAGATCCCGTATTCTGCAATTATTTTAAGACCTGGTGCAGTCAAATAAATAAATAAATTTTTTCTAGGAAAAAAAAAGAATGTGACTTTTATGAACTTCCTTGGTGGTGCAGTGGTTAAGTCCACCGGCCAATGCAGGGGACACAGGTTCAATCCTGGCCCAGGAAGATTCCACATACAGTGGGGCAACTAAGCCCGTGTGCCACAAGTACAGAGCCAACACACCCTTGAGCCCATGCTCCAAAACAAGAGAAGCCACCGCAGTGAGAAACCCAAGCACCACAGCTAGAGAGCAGCCCCTACTTGCCCCCACTAGAAAAAAGCCTGCAAGTAGCAACGAAGACCCAGCACAGCCAAAAATAAATATAAATAAATAAAAATTTTAAAAGCATGAAAAAGAATATATATATATGACTGAATCACTTCACTGTCAGCAGAAATTAACACAACATTGTAAATCAACTATACTTTGATAAAATAAATTATAAAACAAACAAAAGTGTTAGCTGCTGCTGCTGCTAAGTCACTTCAGTCGTGTCCAACTGTGTGTGACCCCATAGACGGCAGCCACCAGGCCGCCGTCCCTGGGATTCTCCAGGCAAGAACACAGGAGTGAGTTGCCATTTCCTTCTCCAATGCGCGAAAGAGAAAAGTGAAAGTGAAGTCGCTCAGCCGTGTCCGACTCTTAGCGACCCCATGAACTGAAGCCTACGAGGCTCCTCCGTCCATGGGATTTCCCAGGCAAGAGTACTGGAGTAGGGTGCCATTGCCTTCTTCAAACGTGTTAGCTATAAAGGGGAAAAATATCTCTGAAGAATATCCTAAGGCTGAGTGAGGAAATACTGACGGAAGGAGCAAACTTAAAAGGGAGGTGTTATGGGTTGAATTGTGTCCCCCAAACCTGCATGTTGAAATCCTAAAACCTAGAACCTCAGAATGTGACATCTTTGGATTGACTTTATGGTCATTACAGATGTATTAATAACTAGTTGTTAGGATAAGGCTATACTGGAATAGAGTGGACCCCTAAACCAAAATGACTGTGTCATATATTAAAAGAGGAAATTTGGACACCAACACGAACACAGGGAGTACGGCATATATGAGTGTAGAGACTGGAGTGATGCTTCTAGAAACCACCAGAAGCATGGAATAGATTCTCTTCGGCTCTCAGAAGGAACCAAGCCCATTAACAGTGTCATTTCGGACTGCCAGCCTCCAGAGTTCTGATACGATAAATTCTGTTGTTCAAGCCACCTGACTTATTGTACTTTGCCATGGCATCCTTGGGAAATGGCTACAGGAAACCTCCTTCCCAAACTGGAATTCAGGCCTTATTGGGGAGTGTGTGGTTGCAGCTCAGTGGAAGACAGATTCGTTCACTGAAATGCTGCAGTGAGTGCCACTGCATCTCCCCTCAACCATCCCTTGTCACTCGTAGCCACGCAGAATAGGAGCAAGAAGCAAAGACTCACTCCAGCGGCAAAGTAGCAAAACCCCTGCCTGCTGCCGTGGTCCTTCTGGCGCCCTCTACTGACAAGATTTAGCATCACTCCTGCAACAAAGGAGGAAAGTTTACCGTGCCTTTCTCCGTGGCCGAGTAACCCAGAAGAGGTGGATTTAGAGACCAGGGACCATTTATTGATAACTGGCACACACACCTCCTTCTTTTAGATGCATTGAAAGAATGTACAACAGAATTTTTAGAAGGATTTGTTTCTTCTAGTGAAGTGGCCAGAGGCTGGCAGCCATACCGCAGAGTTTTTCTCACAGGTGTCCTTAACGTTTTTGGGTGTCATCAACCCTTCTGGCTCTCTGGTTAAGCTTGGGTATACCTTCTCAAGATAGTATTTTTATATGTATAACCTAAAATACATAGAATTATATTTTTATTTAACTTCTGGGTTATCAAAAAACATCAACTGATTTACCTTTGAAGGTATACTTTATTGCATGCAGCATATCTTTCCTGAAAAGTTAGCAGTAAATCATAATTTCCTGATTTAAATGATATCCAAATCAATTTGAGTTTATTCTTCCAAGGACCTTATAATGAATCTTTTGTAAATAAATAATTGCTTTATACTTTTAGTGATTTCTTTATAATCTATCATTTTGAAATTAAACCTTTAGCTATTATTTTTAAAAACACAAATTTAGAAAAGAGGCAGAGGAAGGGAGAGTTCACTGTCTTCCTGACTGTTGAGCTGACATCAGTCTTCTGCTGACCTTGACAGGGACCTAATGCCCTTGGTCTTTTGGTTTGAAGAGCTACACTGCTGGGTAGTATTTAGATTTCCTGGGTCTCTAGCTTAAGATGACAGATTCTCAGGCTCCATAGTCATATGAGACAATTCTTCAAAATAAATACTTGGTTTTGTTCCTCTGGAGAGCACTGACGAATACTATAGTAACACAAGTGCTTCTTATTTGTGCATTAAAAACAGAATCAAGGGAATTCCCTGGTGGCCCAGTGGTTAAGACTCTGCACTCCCAATGAAGGGGGCAGAAGTTCGATCCCTGGTTGGGGAATTAAGATCCCACATGCCTCATGGCACAGCCGAAAAAAAAAGATAGACCAGTGGGTCTAATAGTTACATACTAAAGTACCAATGACTGGAAAGGACACTGTGGAAGATCTGTGAGCCCTGTGAAGTGACATGAAAACAGCTGTAGTTGTGTTGGTGACATCACAGATGGTGTCATTGCATTCATAATCGAAGAAAAGGCTAAATTTCAGTTACAGGTCGCTGCTGCTGCTGCTGCTGAGTCGCTTCAGTTATGTCTGACTTTGCACGACCCCATAGATGGCAGCCCACCAGGCTCCCCCGTCCCTGGGATTCTCCAGGCAAGAACACTGGAGTGAGTTGCCATTTCCTTCTCCAGTGCATGAAAGTGAAAAGTGAAAGTGAAGTTGTTCATGACTCAGTGACTCCATGGACTGCAGCCTACCAGGCTCCTCCGTCCATGGGATTTTCCAGGCAAGAGACTGGAGTGGAGTGGCATTGCCTTCTCCAGTTACAGGTTAGTGGAAGGCAAAGGACATAATTCTTCTATTCAAGTTTATGGACCCTTGGAGTTCAGAAGCCCTGTCCAGAGGTAATTCCAGGATTAACCTGAGGTTGAGCTAGACTTCAGGTAATGCTCAAAATTCTCCAAGCCAGACTTCAGCAATATGTGAACCGTGAACTCCCTGATGTTCAAGCTGGTTTTAGAAAAGGCAGAGGAACCAGAGATCAAATTGCCAACATCTGCTGGATCATGGACAAAGCAAGAGAGTTCCAGAAAAACATCTCTTTCTGCTTTATTGATTATGCCAAAGCCTTGGACTGTGTGGATCACAGTAAACTGTGGAAAATTCTGAAAGAGATGGGAATACCAGACCACCTGACCTGCCTCTTGAGAAATCTGTATGCAGGTCAGGAAGCAACAGTTAGAACTGGACATGGAAAACCAGACTGGTTCCAAATAGGAAAAGGAGTACGTCAAGGCTGTATATTGTCACCCTGCTTATTTAACTTATATGCAGAGTACATCATGAGAAATGCTGGACTGGAAGAAACACAAGCTGGAATCAAGATTGCTGGGAGAAATATCAATAATCTCAGATATGCAGATGACACCACCCTTATGGCAGAAAGTGAGGAGGAGCTAAAAAGCCTCTTGTTGAAAGTGAAAGAGGAGAGTGGAAAAGTTGGCTTAAAGCTCAACATTCAGAAAACGAAGATCATGGCATCTGGCCCCATCACTTCATGGGAAATAGATGGGGAAACAGTAGAAACAGTGTCAGACTTTGTTTTTTTGGGCTCCAAAATCACTGCAGATGGTGACTGCAGCCATGAAATTAAAAGGCGCTTACTCCTTGGAAGAAAAGTTATGACCAACCTAGATAGTATATTCAAAAGCAGAGACATTACTTTGCCGACTAAGGTCCGTCTAGTCAAGGCTATGGTTTTTCCTGTGGTCATGTATGGATGTGAGAGTTGGACTGTGAAGAAGGCTGAGCGCCGAGAATTGATGCTTTTGAACTGTGGTGTTGGAGAAGACTCTTGAGAGTCCCTTGGACTGCAAGGAGATCCAACCAGTCCATTCTGAAGGAGATCAACCCTGGGATTTCTTTGGAAGGAATGATGCTAAAACTGAAGCTCCAGTACTTTGGGCACCTTATGCGAAGAGTTGACTCATTGGAAAAGACCCTGATGCTGGGAGGGATTGGGGGCAGGAGGAGAAAGGGACGACCGAGGATGAGATGGCTGGATGGCATCACAGACTCAATGGACGTGAGTCTGGGTGAACTCCGGGGGTTGGTGATGGACAGGGAGGCCTGGCATACTGCGATTCATGGGGTCGCAAAGAGTCGGACACGACTGCGCGACTGAACTGAACTGAACTGAGCTAGACCTCGCTAGAGCAGGCAGGTATGCATGAGGCTCACACCACGGAGACTATCACCCTGACACAGGCGTGGGCCCCTCAGCTGCACATACAGCTCCTGTGGGATTGCAAGGGACTCAGTTGCTCTCCTGCCTCCTCCCACCATAGCGGCTGCCTCCCGCACGGGGCAGCATGCAAAAACCAATGCATATCAGGAAAGGGAAAGGTCCTGGCTGCACTGTGCCTGCTCACAGAATGATACAATGGCCGACTTCAGAGTCCCTGGTGGACGGTCCCATGGTCCTGCCCACGCCTTGGCAAAATGAGTCAGTTAAGGAGGAGATGCTTGTGTATTGGCAAGTGTGGTACAGGACGGACCCATTGACCCACTGACTACTTGGCTGCTGACCATGGAGACCAGGCTGACTGCCCTCATTGTGTTATAATGGCGTATAGACCTGTGTTCTGAAATCCAGAACCAGAAGACAGGGCAGCAAGGCCTCATAATGTTTAGAGGCTGCACATTTGCGTTCTGCTCATTTCCACTCTCCCTGGGAGTAGTCTTTTAAAAAAGAAAGAAAAAAAAAGAGGCTGGCATACTTTCCTAGTGTGTTCTGTTCATCCAGCAAATACTTCTGAGCCACAGTGTGTGCCAAACCTGTGCTGGGACCCGGCCTTTGCCCTCAGTCTAGTGAGAGAAGCAGTTGAGTAGACAAACCACTTCAGTGTCCCATCGTAACTACACAGGCTCAGAAGCCCACCCAGATGATGTGGAAGCAGGGAGGTGGGTGGGCAGGTTCACCTCATTAAAACGAAAGAACTGCACACACAAAAAAACAACACACACCTGACAAGATTTGAAAGAAGCTAAGAGAGTAGCCCTTAACATTTCTCGCTCAAAAAATTAACTATGCAAAGTGGTGGATATTAACTGAACTTCTTGTGGTGATCATTTCTCAATGTATACATACACCAAGTCATCATGTTGTATGCTTAAAACTAATATTACTATAACAGTATATGTCAATTACATCTCAACACAACTGGGAGAAAAAGAATGTAGGTGAAGGAGATATGGACTTCCCAGGTAGCACTAGTGGTAAAGAACCGGCCTGCCAAAGCAGGAGACATCCATAAGACACACTGGTTCGATCCCTGGGTCGGGAAGATCCCCTGGAGGAGGGCACAGCAGCCCACTCCAGTGTTCTTGCCTGAAGAATCCCATGGACAGAGGAGCCTGGTGGGCTACAGTCCATGGGGTCCTAAACAGTTGGACCTGATTGAAGCGACTTAACACAGCACACACAAACACACACATGCTCTCACCTACACAGAGAGAGAAAAGAAAAAAAAAACAAAACCCACAAACTCAAAATGTTTTACTTTAAATTACTAAAAGGAAAGCCACTAATCTTTATGTTACTTTCCTTATCAGAGTTTACCTATTGCATAAATATAAGCCACAGATATCAAGGACTTAAAAGGAGAGAATGGGGACCGAATTTCTTGTGATCAGCCATTGAGAAAGCAATTAATTTCTGTTTAAAAAAATTTTTTTAATTGGAAGATGATTGCTTTACATTGTTGTGTTGGTTTCTGCCATACAACATCGGGAATCAGCCATAATTCCCTCTTCTGAAGCCTCCCTCCCCCTCATCCCCCATCCTGCCCCTTTAGATCTCACAAAGCACCAGGCTGGCCTCCTTGTGTTATATAGTAGCTTCCTACTAGCCAGCTATCTTACAGAGGGTACCATATATGTTTCAAGGCTACTTTCCAAATTTGTCCCACCCTCTTCATCCCCTACTGTGTCCGCAAGTCTGTTCTCTATGTCTGTGTCTCCATTCCTTCCCTGCAAATAGGTTCATCAATACTGTTTTCCTAGATTCCATATATATATATACGTTAATATACGATATTTGCTTTTTGCTTAGCACTCAATTTTGACCCCGTGTCATGGCCAGTCTATCTTCCCCCAGCTCCACTCACTGCCGATGTTAACAAAAAGAACAAGATGTAAAACGTGAGGATGAAACAGTTTATAAAATTCCATAGAGGGACCTCCCTGGTGGTCCAGTGGCTAAGACTCTGCGCTCCCAATGCAGGGTGACCGAGTTCCAAACGTGGGCAGGGAACTAGATCCCATGTGCTCCAAGTAACAGTTGACATGACTCAACTAAAGACACTGCATGCTGCAGCAAAGACCTGGGACAGCCAAATAAACGAATAAATTATATTTTTAAAAATTCCATAGAGCACGGGAAGGCTGGAGGCTCAACGGTAAAGAATTTGCCTGCAATGCAGGAGACTTTCAGGCATCACAAGTTCGATCCCTGGGTCAGGAAGATCCCCTGGAGGAGGAAATGGCAACCCACTCCAGTATTCTTGTCTGGAGCATCCCATGGACAGAGGAGCCTGGTAGGCTATAGTCCAGGAGTCCAATAGGACTGAGTGACTGAACGACAACAAGCCTAAATTTTAAAATGCTTCCGGGACGGATGCTGATGGAGGAAGCGCCTCTGAGATCCCTTCTGAGCGCTGACCCCTTGTTTTTCTGAGTGGAAACATGGGTGCGAGAAACTTGAGCTGATAACATGGGCATAGCACAGTGGATCACCTTCATGGCACTCATGGAATGAGCACATTTCCGGGAGGAGCTGAGTAAAGTAATGAGTTCTGGCAAGTCCTCCTCTCCTCCCCCTCCAAAAAGAAAAGAGTCAATGAATTGTTCAATTTGTACATTTGGAGTGTGCTCTGAGTTGAACCAGTCTCCCTGCCTCAGTCAGGTATTTGGCCTCACTAGGCTGTGTGAACCACGAGCCTGAGGAAGAAGCTTGATTTCTTGCTTTGTCAAAAGTCATTCTTTCAGGCACCTTGTGCATAGATTTTCAAAAATGAACATGTGCCGGGGTCCAGCCCTGGTGGATCCAGGGTGATTCAAAGGTGGGGACAGAGTCGGCGTCCTAGGAAAAACTTATTTAATTACAGATATATACAGAGATTAGAAATGGATAGTGTAGTAGGAAAATTAGTGGAGAAAAAGAGGCTGAATAACTTGGTTTACATGGAATACCAATCACCACCTACATAGGCCACAGGCGTCTTTCAGTTCTCCCGAAGGAGAGGAGGCACTGAGGCCTCCCCGGTCCGATCTTAGAAGCCCAGGCATAATTAGTAGGCTTGGTGAGTACCCACTTCCCAGATGGGAATTCAGCCAGAAGGGGAAAGAAATAACGACATGGGGGAATCAGCCTTTCCAGAAACTGATCGCATTTTCTTTATTTTTAGGTTTGCTTATATACGTTTTTTTTCACATAGGGATGAATACAGAGTCACGTGGGGGTCAGCAGTCCTGACCTTTATCAAAATCAGGTGCTTCACATAAATGTATACAAAAAGGTCTTAGGGGTTTTTACATCATCTTCTAGCCATGAGGCCTGCTGACATTTTATGACCCTTTCTTTCTGATAACCAAAAAACTTATCTTTTTCCAAGGGTATCTTTTCTTAAACCAGGCACCACCCTCCAAATAAAGTTGCATTCCTATAGGGTGAGGGTGTAGTGAGTTACAATCAAGAAATGAATTTATTTAACCCAAGGTTAACATGATTAATCTTAAAGGTTAATACTTATTTCTCTTATATACTAGCTATATTCATTATAAGGGCAGGGAATATGGAGATTTAGCAGCAAACATCAGCCCAACAAATGAAATCCCTTTCACAATGTTCCCCTTAAGATTTATTTAGTCTTAAGATAGTGATAAAGTTACATTTTTACATAGCAAAGACACAGTGATTTATAACAAAGTACAGTGGTATATAACAAAAGAGAAAATTCATTAACTCAAAAAGTCTAGTATTGCTAACATCAAAAACTACTATATTTCCTTTTCTATATTCCAAATACATTGATTAATATATTCCCAGGTGCCTAAGGACGTGGAGGCCTGGTGGAAATCATTGACTCAACAATGAGAAAAGCCCTATGCTAATTAAGACCTTCAAACTACTCCAAACTCTCTGTGCTGTTTATGGTTGAGAGGTAGTAAACAATCCTGTGCATAGTGGCAGGAGTATGGATAATCTTGTCACACAAACTAGTTTGCCAGCAGAGAGGTTTGACCTGAGACACCCTTGTCACCCAGGGCAGGGAATTAGTAGCAATTATTGGCACAACAAATGAAAAACCCTTCACCAATATAATTCCTAACCAACCCACTATACTAATAAATTCTAACTTCCCAAAAGAATCTACCTTTAGTAAGTCTAAAACATCTCGTGCCTCTCACTGTTGGAGGCTGTAAACAATCACATGTGGCTGGATGAACCTATACAGGCAGGCTAGATAAACTTCAGAGGAGTTCGTAAGTTGAAACACTCTTGTCACGCCCAGGAATTTTTATTAACTAGAGCTGCAAGTTAACTCCTTCTCCGAGAGAAATGGTTATAGGGGAGAGCCCCCCGTTAAAGTCAGAGGTGTAGGTGAGAGCATAAAACAGACTCTGGTTTTGAGGGTAGATGCTCGGGAACAGGGGGTTTCCTGAGGCTTGATCATGCCTTTGCGTGTGCCAAGCCTCCTTCCTCATGACCTTTGCCACGGGCAGAGTTCCTCATGCTGGCCCCCGGCAAACATGAGACATCCTCTCTAATTTTAGAGGGGAAAATTTGAGGATTTGTAACATCCTCTACGATCCAACCATCAAACGTTCTTCGTGAGCAGCTCCCTCCCACCTCAAAGCCAACGAAGGGGTGAAGATAGGAGTTCCTCACTGGCTGGGGTGGCCAGTTTCCATCCAAACTGTCTTGACAGCACAGAGAATTACGGTGGTACACCTCCCGGCAAGGCCCTATCCATACATTCTGAGCCTGGGACGAAACAGGAAGTACCCAGGAGCCAAAGTAAACGTGGCTCCCCCCTGGAGAGGTGCCCAGGCCCTGCGTGTAGACTACAGCTGAAAGGGGCCTTGGAAAACTCTTGGAAACCTCTCCTAGGAAGATGGAAGAAATTCACACACTTGTCCCTGGTGAGACAACACTGAATCTGCTCTGCAAACCACGGCGGACCTCGGCGGGGAGCTCCCAGAGGTGAGGGCTTAATCGGCCTGAGGAGGCCTTGACAGACATTTCAGAAGCAGAGAGCGACTCTGAGGCTTGGAGCCCAAACCGGAGAACGGGGGACTCCCAGGTCAAAGGCTTGGGACCCGGGTCTAGGGCAGTGTCTCACCTTTCCACCTTTATCCTCCGCCCCTCCAGCCCCACGGTTACCCACTGCTCCAGAGACACGCCTTTGAAAGAGATGTTAATTTGGCACCTGCGATGAAAGCCAAGAGGAGGGTTTGCAGGTCTAAGTGAGGTCAGGTCTTGGCAAAAGTAGAAAGGATTGCAATTAGCCTCGGAAGAGGTATGGTGTTGTGTGGTGTGTTAGTCACTCGGTCAGGCCCGACTCTTTGTGATGCCATGGACTGTAGCCCGCCAGGCTCCTCCACCCATGGGATTGTCCAAGTGAGAGTACTGGAGTGGGTTGCCATTTCCTTCTCCATCGGAAGAGCTATGGCAGCAGACAGGTGGGTGCTGTGGGCCCATCTTCTGGTGCACCATTGTGGCCTCAGTGTGACATCCCAAGCCCCATCTACCACTGATCAGTGTGACAGAGAAGTGAGGGGCCGCAGCCCGCTTTCCTGGGTCTGCCCTTCTAAGGGAATGCCCCCCACCTGTCACAAGTGGGGGCTTCTCCGGTCTGCTCTCCCAGCACGGCTGCACACAGACCACAGGGTCTGTGTGTCTCTCAGAGGAGAGCCTGTGAAAGTCCCTGACTCCCGTCATGTGACCCCACTCCATGCTGACCAGAGCCCCCGCTCTCCGGGAGGCTTGAGTCACCTCAGAGTTTACAGTCTGAGTTCTTAGAAGCTTGATTGAGCAGCACTTTTTTTTTTTTTAAAGACTGGCAACTTTATTTTATAATTTATTTATTTATTTTCTGGTGGTTGTGCTGGGTCTTTATTGCTCGGGCTTTTCCTTAGCTGTGGCTGGCGGAAGCTATTCTCTGCTCATGGTGCCTGGACTTCTCCTTGTGGTGGCTTCTGTTGTGGAGCACGGGCTCTAGGGCCTGTGGGCCGAGAAGTTGCAGTTCCCGGACTCCAGAGCATAATAGGCTCAGCAGTTGCGGCGCAAGGACTTAGGTGCTCCTGGGCATGCAGAGTCTTCCCGTATCAGGAATTGAACCCGTGTCTCTCGTGTCTTGTACACTGGCAGGTGGATTCTTTACCACTGAGCCACCAGGGAAGACCTAAACAGGACTTTTAGAAGCTGGTAGTTGTCTATCTAGGTAGATACACCTTTTAGAAGCTGGTAGTTGTCTATCTAGGTAGATACACCAGCTGCCCTGTGCAGTCACTTGAGTGGCACCTCAATTCTGGCTTAAGTCACTAATTACCCCGGGACATGTGTGACCTAAACAGCTGTCTCTCATACCCCTTGTTATGCAAAGCAGTTGCTTGGAGGAATGTGAGTAAATCTGAACAGGGACCCAGTTGCCACCTAGGAAAGAAAGAGGTGTCATCCCCTAACCTCTTCCCTTTCAAGAATGCAACATGATAGAATGTCTCCGACAGTCTGAGATGGGTCAGACGGGAAAGGACACCCAGGGTCCCTGACAAGATGCCCAGTTCCAGGAGAGCCTGAATCTGGATGATAACCTGGGCACAGTGCCCCCATGGGAAGGTCCATTTGGGGGCTGGTTTTGGCTGATTGTTTGGCTGAAGCCCCAAGTACCCTCCCAGCAAAGCCACAAAGCAAAGAGAGCATCTTGCATGGCTGGAAAGCCCTCCCCTTTGGAGGCTTTACGTTTCAGATAGATGGAACTCTGAGACTGTCTTTTATCCTCCCTCCAAACAAAATGTCACCATGGTGTTTGTGTTCTTCGACGTGACGCTGCAGCTAAAGCACTCGCAGACCTGGCGCCTGTCCGTGGGCTTCTCTGGCCTGTAGGCTGTGCACAGGCTTCTCGAGAAGGCCACAGGCTTCTCTGGCTCCGATCATAACCTGTTGCTTCAAAGCGAGACAGGCTCCTTTGAGGTCAGTAAATCCTGGGATTCCTGGGCAATTCTTTTCAGGAATGTCCTAGGGAGAGATACAGGATGCCCTATACTTTGGGGAAGTGGGGAAGGAAGCAGTTCAGTTTGACAGAAAAAGACTATCCCAGGTGGCATCTGGGTCCCTGTTCAAAAGAGAGCAAACTGGTTAGTTATTTTCAGAAATGGAAGAAGCTCAAAGCTGTTAGCAGTATTCGCTTAACTTCTATTACTGGCCCTTTCGATGAATGACATACTTCAGGAAATTGAAAAGCATGAATGAGAGACAGCACAGTGTCCTTGGACGGAAGTTCAGACAATTTGCGGCACTTACAAATATGGTTTTGAATTGATTTATAAGGAATTGATCTATTAGGAAGAGCTGACTACTATATGAGCCAACATTTCCACTTCTGGTCCAGGGTAGGACAGAGACTACTTTGAAAAATTTTCACAGTACAATGGTGTTCAATGCATCCCCCTGGCCAGGCCACTGCTCAGGCCTGCATGTGCTCCCCTTCCCAGGTGGTGCTAGTGGTAAAGAACCTGCTTTCGAATGCTGGAGACTTAAGAGACAGTTTTGATTCCTGGGTCTGGAAGACCCTCTGAAAGAAATAGCAACCCACTCTAGTACTCCTGCCTGGAAAATTCCATGGACAGAGAAGTCTGGCGGCCTACAGCCCATGGGGGTCGCAAAGAGTTGGACACAAGCAAATTGGAAGGTGCACACGTGTTCCCCCGGGTTCCTAAGCTGAAACCCTACCCTCCAATGTGATGGTATTAGGAGGTGGAGCTTTTGGAGGGGATGAGGATTAGATGAGTCACGAGGGTGGTGCCCTCATGAATGGAATCTGTGCCCTTACAGAACAAGAGGAAGATTGTCTCTTTCTGTCTGCCATGCAAGGATATAAGGAGAAGTCAGCAGTCTAACCTGGAAGCAGGCTCTCAATGGAATCTGATGAAATTAACACTCTGAACTTGAACTTCCATCCCTCAGAACTGTGAGAAATAAATTTCTGTTGTCAAGAAGCAGGTCTGTAGATTTGTGCTATGGCAACCTGGGCTGAGACAGCTATAGCCCTCAGTTATTCAATCAACGTTACCTTAGGTATTGCTGTGAAGGTGTTCTGTAGATGTGATTCAAGTCCATCATCAGTTAACCTTTAGTAAGAGAGACTACATATGGGTGAGCCTTGCTCAGTCCACTGAAAGATGTGAAGAGCAGAGCTGAGAATGAAGAAATCCTGCTTGTGGACAACAGTTGATGTTCCTGCCCAAGGGTTCCAGCCTGAAGCTCCTGACACGGTACCCTATGGATATGAGGTTTTCCCAGATAGCCCCCCACGACCTCAGAAGCAGATCTGTGCAATACATGTCTCCTTTTCTTCTTCTTCTTTTTTCCTGAGCCATGCAGCTTATGGGATCTTGGTTCCTAGACCAGGAATCAAACCTGTGCCCTCTGCAGTGGAAGTGTGGAGTCTTAACCACCAGACTGCCAGGGAAGCCCCCATGTTTCTTAAATATATCTCTGATTGGTTCTGCTTCTTTGAACTCCAACTAATAGAGCAGGTGATTTTAATGTTGTTCAGGCTGAGAACCAGAGTTATTGAGTAGTGGTTAAGCCAAAGGGTGGGCTTTCCCAGGTGGCTGAGTGGTAAAGAATCCTCCCACAATGCAGGAACCACAGGAGAGGTGGGTTTGATCCCTGGGTTGGGAAAATCACCTGAAGGAGGGCACAGCAACCCACTCCAGTGTTCTTGCCGGTGAATCCCATGGACAGAGGAGCCTGGAGGGCTACAGTCCATGGGGTCACAAAGAATCGGACAGGACTGAAGCGACTTAGCACAAACACATGCGAGAAATAACCCAAGGTCAAATCTCATCTCTTCTACCTACACCTCTGTGACTGCAGCTCTCTCAGCTGTAAAATGAGGATCACAGTGTCTACCGCAGGGGGGCAGTGTGAAGGCCAAATGCTCTCTTGTATGTCAAAAGTTCAGTGAGCAGCTGGACCGAATCCTGCCCGCTGCTTTTTATAATGTCAGGCTATTCTGGGCTGTGAGCAACGAAATGCCATTCAAACAAAAATGAGCCTGGTTTACATCTCATTGCTCGACATCTAAAGTCAGAGTCAAATAAAAAACCTCTTTCCTCCGACTTGCTGCTATGGTCCCCAAGAGGACTCCAGACCCTTAAACCCACCCAGAGAAGTGAACAGAGGCGGTCAGGCCTCTCTGCTAATTAAAGTAGTAATAAGGCGGAGCCAAGAGCCCCACCGTGGCTCAGATCATGAACTCCTTATTGTCAAACTCAGATTGAATTTGAAGAAAGTAGGGAAAACCACTAGACCATTCAGGGATGACCTAAATCAAATCCTTTATGATTATAAGTGGAAGTGAGAAATAGATTTAAGGGACTAGATCTGATAGAGTGCCTGATGAACTATGGACAGAGGTTCATGACATGGTACAGGAGACAGGGATCAAGACCATCCCCATGGGAAAGAAATGAAAAAAAAAAAGCAAAATGGCTGTCTGGGGAGGCCTTACAAATGGCTGTGAAAAGAAGAGAAGCGAAAGCATAGGAGAAAGGAAAGATATAAGCATCTGAATGCAGAGTTCCAAAGAATAGCAAGAAGAGATAAGAAAGCCTTCTTCAGCAATCAATGTAAAGAAATAGAGGAAAAGAACAGAATGGGAAAGACTAGAGATCTCCTCAAGAAAATTAGAGATACCAAGAGAACATTTCATGCAAAGATGGGCTCGATAAAGGACAGAAATGGTCTGGACCTAACAGAAGCAGAAGATATTAAGAAGAGGTGGCAAGAATACATAAAGGAAAGATATAAGCATCTGAATGCAGAGTTCCAAAGAATAGCAAGAAGAGATAAGAAAGCCTTCTTCAGCAATCAATGTAAAGAAATAGAGGAAAAGAACAGAATGGGAAAGACTAGAGATCTCCTCAAGAAAATTAGAGATACCAAGAGAACATTTCATGCAAAGATGGGCTCGATAAAGGACAGAAATGGTACAGACCTAACAGAAGCAGAAGATATTAAGAAGAGGTGGCAAGAATACACAGAAGAACTGTACAAAAAAGATCTTTATGACCAAGATAATCACAATGGTGTGATCACTCACCTAGAGCCAGACATCCTGGAATGTGAAGTCAAGTGGGCCTTAGAAAGCATCACTATGAACAAAGCTAGTGGAGGTGATGGGATTCCAGTTGAGCTGTTTCAAATCCTGAAAGATGGTGCTGTGAAAGTGCTGCACTCAATATGCCAGCAAATCTGGAAAACTCAGCAGTGGCCACAGGACTGGAAAAGGTCAGTTTTCATTCCAGTTCCAAAGAAAGGCAATGCCAAAGAATGCTCAAACTACCACACAATTGCACTCATCTCACATCTAGTAAAGTAACGTTCAAAATTCTCCAAGCCAGACTTTAGCAATACGTGAACCATGAACTTCCAGATGATCAAGCTGGTTTTAGAAAAGGCAGAGGAACCAGAGATCAAATTGCCAACATCCGCTGGATCATGGAAAAAGCAAGAGTTCCAGAAAAACATCTATTTCTGCTTTATTGAGTATGCCAAAGCCTTTGACTGTGTGGATCACAATAAACTGTGGAAAATTCTGAAAGAGATGGGCATACCAGACTCCCTGACCTGCCTCTTGAGAAACCTATATGCAGGTCAGGAAGCAACAGTTCGAACTGGACATGGAACAACAGACTGGTTCCAAATAGGAAAAGGAGTATGTCAAAGCTGTATATTGTCACCCTGCTTATTTAACTTCTATGCAGAGTACATCATGAGAAACGCTGGACTGGAAGAAACACAAGCTGGAATCAAGATTGCTGGGAGAAATATCGATCACCTCAGATATGCAGATGTCACCACCCTTATGGCAGAAAGTGAAGAAGAACTAAAAAGCCTCTTGATGAAAGTGAAAGAGGAGAGTGGAAAGTTCAACATTCAGAAAACTGAATGCTTAAAGCTCAATATTCAGAAAACAAAGATCATGGCATCTTGTCCCATCACTTCATGGGAAATAGATGGGGAAAAAGTGGAAACAGTGTCAGACTATTTTGGGGGGCTCCAAAATCACTGCAGATTGTGATTGCAGCCATGAAATTAAAAGACGCCTGCTCCTTGGAAGGAAAGTTATGACCAACCTAGATAGCATATTGAAAAGAAGAGATATTACTTTGCCAACAAAGGTCTGTCTAGTCAAGGCTATGGTTTTTCCAGTAGTCATGTACGGATGTGAGAGTTGGACTATGAAGAAAGTTGAGCGCTGAATAATTGATGCTTTTGAACTGTGATGTTGGAGAAGACTCTTGAGAGTCGGTTGGACTGCAAGGAGATCCAACCAGTCCATTCTAAAGGAGATCAGTCCTGAGTGTTCATTGGAAGGAATGATGCTAAGCTGAAACTCCAGTACTTTGGCCACCTCATGCGAAGAGTTGACTCTTTGGAAAAGACTTTGATGCTGGGAGGGATTGGGGGCAGGAGGAGAAGGGGACGACAGAGGATGAGATGGCTGGATGGCGTCACCGACTCGATGCACATGAGTTTGAGTGAACTCCGGGACAGGGAGGCCTGGCGTGCTGCAATTCATGGGGTCGCAAAGAGTCGGACACGACTGAGCAGCTGAACTGAACTGAAGAGCCCCACCGTGCTTAGTAAAGTGGACTGTGAATTCCACCAGTCTCCATCATCAATTCTTCAATGGCGTTTCAAAGGTCTCGCTGATAACTTGGAGAGTTGCGGAGGTCCTGCTCTCCTTCCCCTGGGAGCTTGTCGTTTTCACCGCTGGTGTGTCCATGCTGAGCGAGCGCGTTCCTCCTGCTCTCACCTCCCGCCCTCCTCACGGTCAGCTTCGGCCTTGAATCTGGCACATCAGTGCCCTCTGGTGGCCAGATGCTGCAGCTACTACTCACTCTGCAAGACTTTATTTGAGGGAAGCGGCTGAGGACCAAGCGCTTTACTGTGATTTCTTTTTAAGCCGCGGATGCTCACGTGCTCCTCCTGCGAATCCTTTGATGGGTAAAGAGTATCTGTCTCTTTACCGATTTACTTTGTCACTGGCTATCTGTGTATGATCTTAGCTACTCTTGTCGCCTCTCTGCTTCTGTTTCCTCACCTATGTGTGTGTGTGTTAGTTCCTCAATCAAGTTCGACTCTTTGCGACCCAATGGACTGTAGCCTGCCAGGGTCCTCTGTCCATGGCATTTCTCCCGGCGAGAATACTGCATTTCCTTCTCCAGGAGATCTTCCCGACCCAGGGATCCAACTCAGGCAGATTCTTTACCGTCTGAGCCACTAGGGAAGGCCACATCTTCCCCTTTAACCTGAGATTAAAGTAAATCATCTCCAGCTTTAATATTTAGGCTTCAAGGGCTTCTGGCTCGTGCTAAATCGCTTCAGGCCCGTCTGACTCTTTGCGACCCCCGGACTGTGGCCCTCGAGGCAAAATACTGGCGTGGGTTGCCGCGTATTCCTCCAGGGGACCTTCCCAACCCAGGGACTGAACCCGTTTCTCTTGTCTCCTGCATCGGCAGGCAGGTTCTTTACCACTAGCGCCACATGGGAAGCCCATCAGGCTCCGGGACTGTCATCCCTTTAACAAATACTATGTGTCAAGTGTAAAAGTTCAGACTCAACAGACAGCAACCTGACCATTCCTGAACTTTACACTGTAGAAGGAGGACACAGCTAATAAATAATCAACATAACAAAGAAGTAAACTACAGAGTGTGTTAGAAGGTGATCAACGCTTTAGGGGAAAATAAAGCAGGTATCAGACTCAGAACCGGTGGCCAAGATAAAGCTAAGGGATGGTGTCGGTTTAAGTGATGAAGTCAGATCGGGACTCTGGAAGGTTGCTCTGAACAGAGACCCATGGGAGGAGGATGGGAGGCGGTTAGTCCTGCAGATTGTCTGGGATAGAACGTTCCGGATTGAGAAGAACCCCACAATGGTCTGAGGTGAGGACCTCTCTGGCTAAATTAGAGACACAGAGGGTATAACGGGGCAAGGGAGGCGGGGGTGGACACTGGCCACATCACATTTCAGTGGAAATGAATTTTAACTGCTGGATCACCAGGCAAGACCCCACGGCAGAGAAGTTAAACTTGACTCTGAAAAAAGTGGAAAGGCGCAGAGGGGTAAGGGCAGAGGACTGACGTAACCTGGACTATGTTTTTAAAGGGTCTGCTCAGGCAGCCATAATAAAATACAATAGACTGGGTGTCTCACACAACAGAAATTAATTTCCTCACAGTTCAAGTCCAAGATCAATTTCTGGCAGGATTGAGCTGTGAGAACCCTCTTCCTGGTGGGTCAAAGCCAGCCTTCTCACTGGGTCCTCACATGGACAGAGAAGATGCCCCATAGTTCCTTCCTCATCTTATGAAGACTCTAATCCCGGCCTGGGTCTCTGCCCTCGTGACCTCATCTAAACCTAATCCTTCCCAAAGGCCCCACCTCCTAACGCTATCCCACTGGGGGACTGGCTTCAATGTTTGAATTTGGGAGGGACACTAACATTCACAGCTGAGTCACTCAGGCTGCTGCGAGTGCTGGATGACAAGGATAGGGGTGGGGAAGAAGGTGGCTCTGGAACAATCCAGGTGAGGGGGTGGTGGCCACCACAGCAGTGGAGGTGGTGAGAAGGGGTCAGCTTCCGGAGAGATGTCGAAAGTAGAGACAAGAGGATTTCCTGACAGCTTGACGTGGACCAGGAGAAAAAAAAAAGTCGAGGATGACGAAGGGATTTGATCTAAGTGACCAGAAGTCATCATTAATTGAGATGAGAAATCGGGGGAAGATCAGACATTCAGTTTGGGAGAAGTGTTGAAGATAAACGAGGATGGTAGTAAATTGCAGTCAGATTAATGTTAACTCCTTTGGCTCCCACACAGGTATCTGGGAGGCCTTCCATATTGGGCTCAAACCTGGTTTGATTATGACCTTCGTGTATTTCGCTGGAGTTTCAGAGAGGGGACTGCTCACCTTCCTCGTCAGTGTTCTTCTCTGAGATGGTGTAAGAGGAGCCCTATGTGAGGAATTAGAGTGCTTCCAAATAATGCTGCCCGTGGCCCCCTGATGCATGGGTGGGTGGTCCAGACCTACACCTGAGCGAGCATCTATCCTCTCCTGCCTCTTCACCCCTCATTCACACCCTCACACACACCCCTAGAAGTCCCGTGTACACTTCCCTCTGAGTCGATCCTCAGAAATAAAGTCAGTCATTATTACAGTGAATTACTATTATTACAGAATAAAAAAAGTCTTTATTCTAAGATGTCCCCAAATAAGCTGTGTGGTGAGATGGGAACCACCCTTTCCTTGTCTCCTTCTGGTAATCAAATTTATGTTCCTTATAACTTCTAAATGAATACAACATAAGCATCCACATATGAAGCCAAGTTAAATACCGAGAATCCAATCAAGGTTTCTTAGGGACCATAAAAAACCATTATTTCCTATAGCTGAGCTACGGAATCTTAGGAGTCAGCTTGAGATAAACAAGATTTGAGGTTTATGATCAATTCCTTAAAATAATGCCTCACTTCAGAGGAACCCCAAACTCTAAGAATACATGAAATATCCCCCTTTACAAAATGGACTGGGCGAGTGGGGAGTAAAACCATGATTTGTAAGTAAGACTTATCATGGTAAAGCTTACCTTTATTGAAATCCACCAGTGGATTTAAACTATTCTATCAAAATTCTATACATAACACAGCAATTCCACATGCTAAGTGAAAAACCATGGGGGAATGCTGTCATTCCTACATGGAAAAATGCTTATTCAGTTTTATTTGTAAACAGAGCATTTCTGAAAAGGCATGCAAACAGTGGTTGTGACACTGACCTGTAGTGTGAGAAATAGGTGGCTGGAAGAAAAGCAAAGGGTCGCTTTTGGGTTTGTATCAAGTGCATGTACTATTTACTCAAAATGTTGAATTACACACTTTCTCTTAATTAAAAACACATTTTTATAATCAATTGGGGTACACTAAGTTGAAAATGATTTTTGTCAAGTTGCTTAATTTCTAGGATATCCCCATCTAGAAGTTTTTCTCTCTCAGAGGAAGACTTGGATTGTTTCCATTTAACTATTGATACCTATGATATTGGGCAAGTCTGTGTGGACTCAAATTCTTCATTGAAAAAAATGGGCTTAGACTAGAGATGACTTCCAAAATCTCTTTCTGGGCTAAGATACTGTGATTATGTGACTTGACTATGCAATATTTGGGGAAAAAAAACTGAAATAAGTTGTCAAAGAGAATTTGAATGTGACAGTGAGTTTTGGTGATGTGGCAGAAATAATGTGGCAGTATAGTTGTATACAACTACTATTTTTGCAATACATTTTATTCTTAAACCACACCTCATTAATTCCCTTTCATTCTACTCACCTTTGAAATACCTAGGGAACAACAAAAGAGACAGATTCAACTGAAGAAATTTATTTACTTTTTTTTCTAGGTACATAGATGACAAATTATAGACAAGTTTTGATACATAGGAAAACCCTTCTGTCCACCTCTTTTTGCTAAATGAATCATCACAATAATTTTTTACAATTTTTAAAACAATACACAGCTTTCTTGGGCTGAAGCAATCGCAAGAACATATTGGTACTGGTATATTACAGCTACTTACAATGTTTAAGAACAGCAATGGAGAAAAATAAGTTATTTAAATATTGATTTCATATACAGAAAGTGCAATGTTGTTAGTTGTTATATAACTTGCTTGACAGTTTCTTATCAATTTAAAATCGAGATAACGTGGACTCAAGACTTTTTTTTTTTCTGAAAATAATACAGTACACAGATGCAGCATTGACTTGGTGGACTGACTTCTTTTGCTGCAATTATGAAAGCAAACTGCTCTGTCAGGAACTAATTTTCAGCAGACTACTTATTTCCAATTTCACCCATACCTGGGTACAGGAAAAGAGAAAAGGGCCTCTGACTAAGGCAAGGCCATGAACAATCTATCTACTTCTTGGTTATCTGGGAATGTAAGTAGTGGTTGGGGCTGGCTGCATTTCCTTATAGACAGCTTCAGAGAGAAAAATGACACACAACGGACATGTAGCTACCTGAGCCAAACTGCCTCTCCAGGTTCCTCTTGTGCTTTCCTAAAACAACAGTGTTCACCCTTCCTCAACATTCGGCACCGAGTGCAACGGATGAAACCCGGATATTGCTGAAGCCGGCCACCTGTCTTCCGGCATCCACAGGCGGCCACAGACCATCTCAGTCAAGTGTCACACGCAAGCCTTCAGGCTTTTCTAAGGTCAATTTAAAAGTTTAAAGCAAAAGAAGACCAAACAAATACTAAAAGTTTAAAAACAAAAGGATTTTAATAAAAAGCACAATAAAGTAAAAATCTCCTCAGATCCCACAGACTAGGAAGCCCTTCCACTGAAAATGATTCATGGTCCCTGAATTTCACTTCTAGGCAAAGGCAATGATTTCCAAAGAATGAAAAAAAGAAAAAATGGTTTGGCATTTTAAAAACTCATATTCAGAGAGTTCACTTTCCTGGCACCGCTTTTACGTAAGTGAAAACCTTACGGTGAAAATGAACTAACACCAGGAAATTCACATACGATTTTCCCTTCTCCTTTGCTCCTGTGCATCACCTGACTATAGGACTTCCTGGTACGTGTGGTCTTTTAGCTCAGCTTCAACTCTGAGCAGGCTCTCTCACATGTCATGCTGAGGCACCGAAAACGTGGGGTGAGGAGCCCATCCATTTTAAAGCATCCTCTCCTTCACACGTGAAATCCCTTCCAATGACATAGTTACAGGAGAGCCTGCAGCCTCCTTACCCTTTACATGGAATGTCACATCCCACAGGAATGTCATAATGGGCTGAAGAGTTCAACAGAAATTTGGCCGCTTTAGCTTTTTCTTCTAGTGTTCCACAACTTCTTACATGGCATCTTATAGAAGGTGACTATTATTGAAGAAATATATATTATTCTTTAAAATGCATACCAAAAGCATGAAAAAAAAATTACCTGAGAATGTCCTTTTCCTCAGAAATATGGATCCAGATCTATTTTAAAGCAAATGGTAAAATGGCTTTGTAATTCATGAAAACACCTTTTCCGTCCCCCTCTCCCCTGAGGGATATCATTTGTTTTAATGAGTAGATAAAATATTACAGAACTTTTAAATCATGACTCTAAGCATTTCTACCATAAATGGTCATACCCAGTGCTTAAAACAGGGCTCATGATAAGAATGTAAAAGAAAATCATTTTATAAGCAACTGGAAACAATAATTTCTGTCTGCTAGAAAATCGGACAATAGATTAAAAGAGAATGCTGAGATCAGTTGGAAAAGAACTGAAAATATGCAGCTATTTAATACATGGCCAATATAGTTTGTTTGGCTCCACTTTATTATATTTAAGTGAATTACCTAAATAAGATGGAAAACAGTATTTTAACTATAAAACCAGGAAAAAAATCTTTTAAAATATCTTATAAACTATTTCCCTTTAAAGAACATCTTCCTTAAATATCAACTTACAATGACTTTTTGCAAAGGTGATCTGTTATCCGATGACCGAATTTTGGAATGGACATGGTCAAGATTCCAAGTCAATACTGCAGCGCAATGACCAACACGGTAACAACACTAAACTGATTAAAATTAAGGATCATAACCTCAAACACACAAACATACTCTCACACATGATATCTTTGTGAATTTCAGGGAGCTTTTGACCAGATTTGTAGTTAGTTTAAAATCTGAAAGTCAACATGAATCCTGGCCTGATAAACACCCCTATAAAATAAGCCACGTTAGAGTGAGACAATTAGAAAAGCCCATTTCTGTTGGAAACATCCCACATACGTTAGATGGCAGTCTAAGCTGAGGATCTGGAACTACGGTTACAAGGTAGTGAACACTAGGTTAGATAACTGCTTAAAAGCTTACATTAAGGCAAATAAATGCTGATTTGCTAGAAAGCAATTATTAAAACGTCTCTTGTTTACCTAAAGGAGAATAGGGCTTTCTTTTTCCAGTGCAGCCAATTTTCTTACTTTTGAACACATGAGCCTGGTCCATAGTGTACAATCACTCCCGAGGCTGTTACTTTGGCCTGGCTAAAGCCCGTCTGGGCCTCAGCAACCCTGCTGGGTGACGGAAGGGTGAGGAGCATGCTGAGAACCGGGACAGGCAGCCTCTCCCCCTGCCCCCTGCCCTCGCCCAGTGCACCAAGACAGACTGTGGGCAAAGCATTTGTGGCAAATCGGCATCTTGGTTCTACTGTATCCTGAAAACAAAACTAAGTGCTTGTCTTTCCTTTGGGGGTCACAGAGAACCACACCAATTTCCTGGAGGGGGCTTTTCTAGAGAAGAGAAGGTCATCAGTCCCGTGCCAAGATTCCGAGTTCTGTTGGCAACACACTGGGCCTTTCTCCTGGGTCTGGTCTGCGCGTCCAGCCAAGGAGGAATTGCATCAGCATCATGAGCACAGTGAACGGGTGGCTCTTGTCCAGGGAGGCCCATTTCGGGCCTGGCTACATGGCCTCGGGCCTGGTGGCAGTTTGAAGAGTCTGGCTGCAGACACGAGCTTGCTTATGTGTCTCTCCTCTGTGATGCCAGCCTCCTGAAGGCAAGTGTGGGACAGAGAAGGCACTTGGCCCAGGGTGCTAAAGCCCGCCTCAGAGAGGGCGCTGGCATACATGGGCAGACCGATGGAAACCAGCCAATCCGACACGGACGACACGCAGCCGGGAGAGAGGGGCTTCCTGCAGATTTCTGTGAGTCCACCACTCGGGATCTAGGAAAACAAAGAAAGCGATGTCATCAAGATTTGACCAGTGCCACTGGAGAGCTCTTTCTTCTCTGCCTACGAGGAGAGCTAGGCAGAAATATTATATTTAATACTACACTATCAGAAAGGGATAATACCATGAGATGTCAAAGCATCAAGAATTCTTTCTTGGCTTCTCAAGGTGAGACAAATCCTCAAGAAAGTGTCTGAGGTCCCAGAAAGTACTTGGAATTAGATCTAACCGCAATTATGTGTGGAAGTCTCCAAACCATCACCACTTATGTTTCTGGCTATTTTCTGGTTACACTCTTCAATCAATGACCCCTGTGGTGACTGAAGAAAGCAAACCTATGTGATAATGTGAAAACATAAGATACCCAGAAAAGCAACGATACTCATAAAGTAGATTTTCTTCTGTATTTTGAATCTACACTAACATCTAGAAAATTAAGCATTTATTAAATTAAGCATTAGTTAAAATTAATCAATTATAAAGAATTAAAAATACAATAATAAATGTTGGCTAGAGCAGGGAAATGGACATATATACTTGACTTCTGTGAAGGCCAAGTGAGATACCTCTCAGAAAGGCAATTTACCACCAAACGTGCAAATTCTTGAGATTTTCTGAAGTCTTAATGAAGCAAATCCTCTTGAAGGACTATATCCTCAGAAATTAGTCAACAAAGTCTATAGAATTTATTAACTAGGGCATTCTTCACTCAATTATTTAAAATAAAAGTTTGGAAAAAAAAAATCTAAATGTCTTAATAATATGGATTGGCTGAACTAAGACACACCTACCAGAACACTTTGAAACAGGAATAATATAAAAAAATTTCAGTAACAAAGAAATAGGTTAACTGAAAACATTAAGGTTTCCAAACTGTACATGTACTATTATACATGTGCAGAGAAATACCAAATGGATTTTTTTTTTCACAGTTCTGGGATTAAGGATAATTTTCATCTTTTTCTTTTGGAAACTGTATTTTTAAAACTCTGAAGGCTGATACGTATTACTTTCCCCCAGGTGTCTCCCTTTGATATCTTATAAGGAACCCTGGGCTACTCAGTGGCTACCAGCACGCCCATCATTAAGCCCTATAATTGAATGGACTTCAGAAAGCTGGGTGAGGGGAGCCCTGAAGCGTGGGCTGCTCACCGCCATGCGGTGCTGCTTCCGAAGCAGCTTGACACGGATCTGGTCCATGTTGGTGGCGACATCCCTTTCCGGCTGGTCTAAGTCTTCTGCATATCTCTGCACCAGGGCCTCAGGAATTCCACAGCGGCCGTGCTGCAAACGAGAACAGAAATCTCTTAGCAAGGGCTGCGAGGATCTTTTTCTTTCTCCAAGAGCAGCAAACATAAGGTAGGATAAGACATTTAGCATTTAATAGAAAATAGGACCAACAGTTTTAATTTGAAGTGAATATATTTTCTTTAGTGTCAGGACAAATGTTTTAGAGAGAATATTTTACATCTTTATCTTTTAGGGAGTGATGAGCTCTGGAAATACGTCTTGAAAGATGGTTAAAATAGAACACAATCACCCTCCATTGTGGGGTCTAAGGTCCTCACTTTACTCTATGTGATCATTTTGCAAAAGGTTACTGAAGGGCAAACTTGTTCCCTACAGATCATCTACTGCTGGTCCCTCAGCTACAAAGAGTTAAACTAGGCCAGCATTTACTGTACAGAAGAATTTCCACTACTTGCCACTCAAAGGGGTTCATTCACTAAATACTAAGAAGGCAGAGGAGGAGTATTTTATCATAAGGCATTCAAGGTCATAAGGTGCTATAACAAAGACTCTCAGGAATGCATTAGAACAATTCATGCATTTCTAAGACTAACATACAGCTACATCTACTTTAATGTATTTGACTTCAAAGTCATTGTGATATTGGTAGATGTACTCTGGGCTTCCCCAGTGGCTCAGAGGTAAGGATCCTCCTGCAATGATGGAGACTCAGGTTCAGTCCCTGAGTGGGGAAGATCCTCTGGAGGAGGAAATGGCAACCCACTCCAGTGTTCTTGCCGGGAAAATTCCATGGATAGAGGAGCTTGGCAGGCTATAGTCCACAGCGTCTCAAAAGAGCTGAAAAGGACTGAGTGACTGAGCACACACACAGTTCGACATGTTTGTTTGTGTTTTTCGCAAATGAGAAATGAGTTTTCATTATAGTTCTCAATGTTTTTGGTACAATGGGGTATTTTATATAATCTTTTATCCCCAGTTACCCATACAGATATCATACAGTATAATTATTACATCTGAATGATGCTAAGTAGTGCTTCAGTCATGTCCAGCTCTTTGCGACCCCATGGGACTGGGGCCCACCAGGCTCCTCGGTCCATGGGATTCTCTAGGTAAGAATACTGGAGTGGGTTGCCACTTCCTTCTCCAGAAGATCTGCCTGACCCAGGGGTCAAAACTGCATCTCTTTTATCTCCTGCACTGGCAGGCAGGTTCTTTACCTCCAGTGTCACCTGGGAAGCCCCATTCACACCTGAATCAGCCATGAAATTAAAAGACACTTACTCCTTGGAAGAAAAGTTATGACCAACCTAGATAGCATATTCAAAAGTAGAGACATTACTTTGCCAATAAAGGTCCATCTAGTCAAGGCTAAAGTTTTTCCAGCAGTCATATATGGATGTGAGAGTTGGACTGTGAAGAAAGCTGAGCGCTGAAAAATTGATGCTTTTGAAGTGTGGTGTTGGAGAAGACTCTTGAGAGTCCCTTGGACTGCAAGGAGATCCAACCAGTCCATTCTGAAGGAGATCAGCCCTGGGATTTCTTTGGAAGGAATGATGCTGAGCTGAAACTCCAGTACTTTGGCCACCTCATGCGAAGAGTTGACTCATTGGAAAAGACTCTGATGCTGGGAGGGATTGGGGGCAGGAGGAGAAGGGGATGACAGAGGATGAGATGGCTGGATGGCATCACTGACTCGATGGATGTGAGTCTGAGTGAACTCCGGGAGTTGGTGATGGACAGGGAGGCCTGGCATACTGCGATTCATGGGGTTGCAAAGAGTCGGACACGACTGAGCGACTGAACTGAACTGAGGGCTCCACAGTTTTCAAAGTAGGTTTACATTGATCTTATTAACATTTGCTCCTATTAATACTTCTAAGAGGTACTTATGAAGGTTATTACTAATTCAGTTTTACATCCAATGAAATGAAATGGGGATTTGTTAAAGTTTAAATACAAAGATGTTGAGTAATGCATGGAAACTGGAGCTTTGTTTCAGGACCTGGTTTTAGTAATGACTGATAGTTCTCCTTGCAAAGAACAGTTGGCCAAAATAAAATACAAACAAGTGAAAGAAGAGAAGGGAAAGAAAAGGAAATCCGCCAAGGCTGTGTTTGCCTTTAATCTGGGCACTGTGCTCTCTGTTCATCTGAACGCCCAGCGCAGGGTGACAACAGCCCCCTGCCCTGCCACCGTCTGCCACCAGCTGCCGTCAGGGGGGTGCAATGACATTGTTCCTGCCTGGCACCCCCAACTTACGGGGGTGGGGGGCCAGGGGCTCGGATACCTTATCAGAATAGGGCTCCTCGGTGAGGTCAATGCCTTCTGCCCGCAGCTTGTTCTCGGTGAGCATTTCCAGGTCCAGCCCGCGGGCGCAGGAGACCTTCCTGGCCAGCGCGGGCCCGAGCCGCACGCCGTGCTCCTGGAGGCTGGCGCTCTCGGGCAGCTCCGACAGCCAGGGTGGTGGCCTGGTGCTTGGCGGGCTGCCCGGCTCTGGCCCCGGGGGAGGCCTGGCTGCCGCCACCGCCGGGGGACAGTCGCTGGGGCCACCAGGGCTGCCCTTTTTAAGCGGCAGGCCGGGT
>SJXQ01006653.1:299472-341308 GCA_006408695.1 Aepyceros melampus | reverse complement strand
TGGCGAGGCGCTCCCTGCTCTTCTTGGCGGGAACGGGCGGAGGCTGGACAGGAGGTTTGGCCTGCGTTCTGACCTCAGGGCCCCTCTGCTCAGCATCCATGCCTTCTTTGGTGCCCGGGGGGTGATGTGTTCCTTCGAAATCGAGTCCTTTCCTGTGACCCTCCAGAGGCGTCCGTGTTAAACCAGGTTTAACGGCAGGCAGTTGGGTGTCAAAGGTTTTGGGCAAACAAGGAGGTGGGGATGTACCCCGTGAAAAGGGCCCCATCGGGCCATCCAGTTTCTTAGTAGTCGTTTTCTGAGGTTCAGAAAATCTCTTGCTTTGGGTCAGTAGCAATGCATTGTCAACAGCAGAATCTTGTTTGGGGCTTGGAACCTTTGTGACGGAGGGGGCTGTCTTTTGTGGCACTTCAGGTACAGTCTGAGGGGAGGGTTCTGTCACCTCGCCAGGCACATCTTTCTCAGGCTCTCCTTGAAGGTCGTCCAGAGAGTGGGACCGGGGCCAAGTCTCCACGGTCTGGGGGCCCTCCAGGGTCTCACAGCTCCGGAGATGGAAACGGGGAGACTCCTTCGGTTTTTATTCAAATCAGTCACACACGGGGGATCACAGCTCTTGGAGGCGAGAGGGGTGAGACCACTGCCCAGCCTCCCCTCCCCTCCCTGCTTCAAAGCGTCCACTGACTTTGTCAAAGGCAAGGTTGGGTAGTTGCCCAGCTGGTTCCTGTTGAAAGACTTCAAGCTGGACTCGGTTGATGACTTCGCAGAGAGGCCAGTTTTCCGAGTCTTGCCTACAAGGCAAGGAGAGATTTTTTACAGTCACATTTTAAAAAGCAAATCAATCAAATTGATGTAAAAGGTGTGCTAACGTTACTGAAATCTCCAACTCCCATACCCCGTTGTGGAATTACACTAAGGACATAAAATCACCACTGGTGATGTAGAGCTACTGTGGTTCCATTTTTATTTTTTAGAAAGAATTCTTAGTCTTATTAAGGGACTCAGGGAAATGAAAGTTAATTGAGTTATGTGGAAAGAAAATATGCTGTGTCAGGCAATAATATAAATCTAGGCCTAATGTCTGTTCACAGCTGTAGTCAATGTGGAAGAAGGCATTATCCATATCCCACGAAGGAACCACACTGATGGATTTCTGATTAGAGTTCAGTTTCCTAAGACCATGGTTGCAAAGGGGACAGATTCTTTACACAGGGGAATCTCCAACCTCCGGGATCAAAGGCCCCATAATCTGAGGTGGAACTGATGTAACAGTAACAGAAATTTAAGTGTGCAATAAATATAATGCGCTTGAATCACCCCCAAACCATCCCTCCATCCATCCTCGTCCATGGAAAAATTGTCTTCCACAAAACCGGTCCCTGGTGCCAAAAAAGGTAGGGGACCATTGCTTTAAATGGTATCCCCCCCACAGGTTCACTGGTGACCACTGAACCCGCAAGAGGTCTTTCAAGCCCTCACTGCTTTGTGTTTTGTTCAAGTGCGTAAAATAAATGTATCCTGCAACCATTAGCCAATCCTGGTAACAATGAGTAAACAAGCTTAGGTGATTCTATACCAGAGTCTTTAAGATACCGATACGTTTCTAATAACCACTGAAGCAACAGACCTCATTAAAGTAAACTAACTGTCAGGCTGATAACTAAACTTATCAACCAGCCACAGTCTACTTAACAATTGTTGACTGATACTAACTGCTTCTGCTGCTTGATAACACAGCTGCCCACGGTAAGCTCTGATTCCCGTCCACTTAGGACTCCCTTTCTGTTTGAGACAAGTGAGCCATCTGGAATTTCCTATGGACTGCCTCTGGGCTGTTAGGACAGGGAAACAATGAACAAGCCCTCAAATGGTCCTCTCCCTTGATGTCGCTCTGTTCTTCGGTCATGCAGCTGAGGCATTTAAGATACCGCTGCTCGTGTGGTATCTTAACCTGATGGATTGTCTACCTGGTAAATTGTTTTCCTTATGGACCTAATAGTTCCCAACACTCAAATGTTGGTTTTTATTGCGAAAAGGAAAGGACATAGGAGACACACAATTTCAGTTTTATGGCTGCAGGTATTTTAGACGGAATTTATTCGCCTCACACCGCAGTCAGCAGAGGCTAACTGGAAAGGAGAACGGTGAAGAGGTCAGAAAGGAAAAGATTACCACGGCGTTCATAATGGTAAGAGAACTGTCTTTTTTCAGAACATTGTACTTTTGAAATCAGTGATTTTCAAAGCAGGAGGATCCTTTGTAATGAAGCTTCATTCATAAAACAGAGCAACGTTGAAATATGGAGGTCGCTCAAGGCTGAGGCCCAGCCCCTCTACCGTGACCACCATCACTCACCCAACTAAGTGCCCCCGCCGGGCCTCTGGGGCTTGCAGGATCCCAAAGGTCATAGATAGAAACCAGAGCTTCAAGCAGCATGAGCTCCCGAATCAGAAGTTACAAACTGCACAAGAGGCACTGCTGCTGTAAACCTGCTGTTTACTTCTCCACTCAATGAAAATACTTTTCGAGTAAAACCAGAGCAAAATCGTGCAGCTTGGTTTCATGTGTGAAAAACCAAAGGTTGGGAGAGGACTATTTGTGGATAAAGCAGAAAAGTTTGGGCAGAAAATGTCAAAATCTACTTTGAAAACATCTTCCTTTTAAAGTGCTTTTAGTTGGTTTGAATTGCGGACTTCCAGCCATTTCCTATCTACACTGTATACTTCTACCCTGCTTTTCAAAGTGAAATTGATGGCTAATCCTATTGGTCCAAAATCTGTTTCCTGAATGTCTTTTCATTAAACTATGAAATGCATTAAACTATAAAAGTAAACCACTGATTCAAACTGAGTCCATCATTTGTAGTGGGTATGGGACCTACTCTGTGAACTAAAAATACATATTCTCCAATAACTTTCAAAATCTAGACCATGAGGAGGGCTGCCCCAACGTGTGAAGTTTTGGGCACCATAACTCTGAGCCCCTAGTCATGCATGCTGTCTGAGTGGGAAGGAAGTACCATATCAGATGTGGGTAATTATATTCTTTCTGTCTAGCTGGTCTGAAGTTTTGAGATTTGTTTTGTCTAATGAAAATGTAATATTTATGATTTAATCATGTACCCTTCATTTAGAGATCTAGCTTTCATAACAGTGAAGCAATATTTGAATAAAGTCAGACTTTTCACATTATTTTAATATGAATTTAGATATTTTCCTACTGAAATGATGACATACTGCTGCCATGATGTATCTGTTTATGGAAGGAGTCATTCTGCTACTGTGGTCCCTGATCTGAAAGTTCAGGGCCAGCCCTGCTTAGGCTTACTGTCTATTTAAGAAGAAAAACTGAGGTGATGGATGATAACGATCTGAAGAAACCAAACTTTCACACCCTAGTTTTGTAACAATGTTCTCAGCGGAACTTCTTGAAATTCTCATATTGAAATGAGAGACTCATGAACAAGAGTCCTAAGCCCTAGGATATTCCTGCTCCTCAGAACAAATAAGCAAACAAATAGGCAAAGAGATCTTTTATGGAATATGTTGCCTTTTTCCTTGTTCCCCAAATAGGTCCACCTTCTTTCATCCAATCTATGATTTGTGAAGGTACTTATGTAACATATACAAATTATATATAAAACATATACAAACAAATCCCTTCTGGCTTAAAGTTCAATTAAGCCCAGATACCCCTGGCTGACGTATGATGACATTAAGCAGTTAAGAGTTTGGACTTGAAAATGCTTATGGTATTGGAAAATCAGGTCTAAAATACTGTTTACCATTCAGACTTCCCCGGCAGTTCAGTGGTTAAAACTGTGTCTTCCAATGCACAGGGCTCAGTTTCCATTATTTGTCAGGGAACTGAGATCCTACATGCTATATGGTGTGGCAAAACAAAAAAATTTTTCTACCACTGATTGCAAGACCATTAGGAGCCAGAGCGGCGCCAAGAGGAAGGGAACAAGAGCTTCAGTTATTGTTCAGTTTCTCTTTAGCATCTTCATTTATAAGATATGCACTGCAGGATTTGAGTGATAATTAGCAAACTGCATACATATGCACCTAGCCCACTGCCTCATTCATAATCAGTGTTTACAAAATGCTAGGTATTTTTGATATATTATTACTTTTAAGTCTTAGAACAAGCTACAAAAGAGAAACTCATATTACCGATTTCGGAGGTAAGGGCAAGGGACGGTTGGAGACGTAATTTGACCCAAGTCTTTGTCTATGCACTCCAGGTCTCCCCACACTAAACCCTCTTGACTTTTTTCATGGTCCAGAGGGAGAGGGAGGGCTAACCTCCGAAAGTTGCAAGACAATGAGAAGTTTGGGGTCTCTTTCTCTAACACACAAGTTTAAGCTCTTTCCAGTTAGGTGCTACTGCAGGATGGAAGAGTAACTAATGAAAAGATCTCTCTACTCATCTCTCAGCATCATCCATTGCCTAGGTTCTTAAGAGATTTTCCTCCCACCTAAGGATCTGAATCAAGCACCAGTCGCCCTGGAAAAGCTCCTCTCCCTATTTCTAGTTTTCTCAAAAGCAATGGCTCAGGCTGAGGAAGAAAGATAGTCATTAGCCAAAGCACAGACACCAAGAAATGGCCCAGAAGGCTAGCGTATGACCATGCAGTGTGATTATCTGTGCTGACAGTACCGTTTTCCAAATTCTCACTGCTTTCATAGCATCCTGAGTCTCGTGGAGAGCATCCGCTCAAGCCCTGGCTGTCAACAAGCAGCTTCTCCTGGGATCCGGACTGGTCGCTGTTACCTAGAGAAGATGAACACATGGCATGGGATTGTAAGGGGAATGATTGTAAGTGGTTTTCAAATTCATTGCATCCCAATTTTATCCTCAGTTCTCACCATACATTTTTGAAGACTTAGATTTTGGAAGAAAACAAATTAAATGAGTGAGATCAGGACGTTTTTCTTTTCAAATCAAGTATCACGGGAAGCTAAGGCTGGAGAGAGAGCACAGAGGTGACATACATCAATACCTTCTAAGTCACTTGGAGGATAACTGGCCTCAGGTCAACCAGGGAGAGAAGAAATTCAGAGCACCATATCAAAAGTGGGGGAAAAGCAACCAGTCCTTTCTGAGGGCTGATACCACCAAGCAGGAGCAGAGAGTGAATAAATGGGCTTTTCACAAGGAGGAATTAGGCTGTATGCTTTGTAGAGATCTAGAAGATGTGTGCTTCAAATAAGTTCCCACCTTTCCAAGTTTGGGAGCGGATATAAAAGTGAGCGTCAGACCTCCCTGGTTAAGAATCCGCCTGCCACTTCAGGAGACAGGGGTTCAATCCCTGGTCTGGGAGGATCCCACAGGTTGTGTAGCAACTAAGCCCCTGCCCCACAACTACTAAAGCCCGCACGCCTAGAACCCGTGCTCCGCAACAACAGAAGCCACCACAATGAGAACTTCTCACAAAGGGAGCAAGCCTGCCACAAAGGGGACACAAACCCCAGTGAGTGAACTTGCTCAGTCGTGTCCGACTCTTTGTGACCCCGTGGACTGTAGCCTACCAGGTTCCTCCATCCATGGAATTTTCCAAGCAAGAGTACTGGAGTGGCTTGCCATTTCCTTCTTCAGATGATCTTCCCGACCCAGAGATCAAACCCAGGTCTCCCACATTGCAGGCAGATGCTTTTACATTTGAGCCACCAGGAAGGTTAACCCATGAGGGGCCAGGGGCAAATCCTTTTGCTGCGAATAGGTTGGAGAGTTCTTCCTCCTTTTTCCTTTTCCCTTTGTCTTGGGTTAGCATTTCTATTCCCGCACACAAAAGGTATGACAGGAAAAGCTGAAAACACCCTCCAACTTGGAAACTGAGTAGAGAATACCCTTAAGGTGGGTGCCGGAAGGCTGGACGTCCTCATCCTAAGGAATCCTTCTAGAGAGAAGCACCGGATGCTTTCTGCTGAAAGTCAGCCAATAGAAAATCACATGGGAAGTCACGTGGGCTTTCATCACCCAAGCTGCGCAGCTCTGCACAATCTATAAGCGGAACAGCTGACCTTATGTAGCTTCAAGGTTACAGGGAGATGGTCTTTCAATCATAAGGCGGACCAAATGCTTGGTCGATAAACAGGAAATAAAACATTTTCTACATAAAATAAGTAGTTGATGATGAATGGCTTTATTTTTCTCTTCACTTCCCCTCCTCCATCTCTCTCTCTCTCACACACACACACACACACACAAAACCAGAAATCTGATGTCTCTTCTCATCATTAAAAAAAGTTGTGGGAAGACTGAGGGCTGCCAGATACACACCAGAGGTTCCTACTGACCACTGACCACTGACCACTTCCTGTTTGTATTCCTCACAAGGAAAGCACTTTATAACAGAAATCTTGGCAGATTAGCCCTTGAATTAGAGCACCAAAATAAGAAATGCTATTTTAAAAGTGATTAATGTAAAATTAACTAATTGGTAGCACAAAAGCAAACCCTTTCCCCTCCTCCACACTGAAACTGGAACATCTAGCGTGGTGTCCTCATTGTATGGAAGAGTCTGTGGATTTGGAATAGCCTGTTCTAGCCTAGCATGTTATTTAGGAAAATGATACTTGTAAAATGAGGGCTTTGAGCTATCAGTTACAACCCAGGAAGAGGAATCAATGTAGTTTGTCCCTGGTGAGATAGGTCAGTGCATTGCAGCTGCCAAAACAGACTCCAAAGTGCTGACCAATGGGAATAAAACAGAAAAGTTGTCCCCATCATTGCAGGAAATAAGGACTGTGCCTCCAACCTTGGGGATGCCAGCCTACCACACAGCGGCATAATAACCTGAAGTTATTACGGGGAGTGAAGGGGTCCTTTGCAGTGCCTGAAAATGGCAAATCAGTTTATAAAATCAGGAGACATATGTCAAGGAGACAGAGCCACCTTCTTCTTTCTCAAGGAGATAGAGCCACTTTCTTCCTGAAGGATCCAATCAGCAGCTACTTGCAGGAATCCCACTATCAAATTTAGCAAAATTCCCTAAAACTAAAAGCCAGTGTTTCCCAGGCAGGTTGTCCTTCCTTAGGGAGAATGAAGGGGAGGGGTATCTCTTAGATGGACTGCAAATCAAGGCCTTTTTCTCTCCTCACACTCACTAACATTAATGCCAAGGCACAAAGGAAGAAAAAAGTGAGCTAGACCATGAACATTCTCACAGTCAAGTTAGAATGAAGCACTGGGCTGGGGGCCAAAACTTCATTTGGACATGACCTAAATTTGGACTAAAGCTTTCCTCCATCTCATCTCACACACACACACAGAGGAAGGAAAAACATGCTAAGACATTGATGAGACATCCAAATATCAAAAGGTACTTATGCCCTGAGGACACACGCCACTTTTCTGGAGCGCAGTTCTCTTGGGAAAAGAATGGGATTGTTGGATAGCAGGCCTTCCAATGGGCTTGCAAATTTATGTCTTTACAGAGTAAGGATTGAAATACAACAAAATGTTAACTTTAGTTGGATTTAGGAAGTGGATATGTGGATTTGTTTTATTTTTCTCTGTACTTTCCTGCCTATTTGACATAATTCCTGATTACAATTCTTATGAAAATGATTTTCTTAAAAGACAGCTTTCATTTCGCAGATCAAGGAGATTGGGTTTGGGATCAATGGAAGGAATTGCTCTGGCACAATAAGAGTCTTTCCTGAATGGAGGAACCTTGTGGGAAGGCTGGCATTCCCTGGCACAGATGCAGTGAGAGAAGCTGGACCCACCCGACTGCCGAGCAACGATGCAGGTATGTCTCTTGCTTCTGTGGGAGCTGAGATGGAAGATGAGTGAGACATCTCAGATCTCAGCAGATCTCTGGATCGGTCAACTCTAACAGAAACTGATGTGTTCCTCTAAGTTATCAGTTACTTAGCATACTTCTAAAATACAACAAATTTAGAACTGTTGAGTGTAGAATCTTCTCATCCTAGGAAAATCCTGGATCCAGGCTCTCGGTGCTCACTGGCACCCTTGAGTCCTCTAACGCCTTTATTTTAGAACCGCTAAAAGGAAGTATCACATTATATACAAAGGATGTTCTAAACAGTGGCATAGCACAGATTCAAAATGAGATTTATGAAGAAGTAGTGAGGCTTCCTTAGACTGCTGGGTGGGCATCATGACAGGCAAAGATCCCCTTACCTATAAAATATCCCTGGGGTGGATCTCAGGACATGATCCCAGGAAGGATAAGGGGCCCCAGCCCTTGAGACAGACCTTGCCTTATATACTCAGAATTCAGCTTTGCTCCTTCTATGTTTAAATGCTAGAGGAAATGTAATGGATGGGGTTTATCAACCAGCTGTTCTCAGTGGCTGAGGAAGAGCAAATGAATTATTTTACAGAGCAGATGTGGTCTAGGAGACTAGATAATTAAACATTCAGTTCAGTTCAGTCGCGCAGTCGTGTCTGACTCTTTGCGACCCCATGAATCGCAGTATGCCAGGCCTCCCTGTCCATCACCAACTCCCAGAGTTCACTCAGACTCACGTCCATTGAGTCCATGATGCCATCCAGCCATCTCATCCTCGGTCGTCCCTTTCTCCTCCTGCCCCCAATCCCTCCCAGCATCAGGGTCTTTTCCAATGAGTCAACTCTTCACATGAGGTGGCCAAAGTACTGGAGCTTCAGTTTTAGCATCATTCCTTCCAAAGAAATCCCAGAGTTGATCTCCCTCAGAATGGAGTGGTTGGATCTCCTTGCAGTCCAAGGGACTCTCAAGAGTCTTCTCCAACACCACAGTTCAAAAGCATCAATTCTTCGGCGCTCAGCCTTCTTCACAGTCCAACTCTCACATCCATACATGACCACAGGAAAAACCATAGCCTTGACTAGACGGACCTTAGTCGGCAAAGTAATGTCTCTGCTTTTGAATATACTATCTAGGTTGGTCATAACTTTTCTTCCAAGGAGTAAGCGCCTTTTAATTTCATGGCTGCAGTCACCATCTGCAGTGATTTTGGAGCCCAAAAAAACAAAGTCTGACACTGTTTCTACTGTTTCCCCATCTATTTCCCATGAAGTGATGGGGCCAGATGCCATGATCTTCGTTTTCTCAATGTTGAGCTTTAAGCCAACTTTTTCACTCTCCTTTCTCACTTTCAACAAGAGGCTTTTTAGCTCCTCCTCACTTTCTGCCATAAGGGTGGAGAAAAGTAAAAACTAAGGCAATGATGGGTGTTTTTGTTTAGAATGATAATACAAGTGGTGAAAAAAGACTACTTAATTTAAGCAGATTAATGATAACAGCAATGCCTAGCCTTTGGTAGCAGCAATAGAAATAAAAGATTTTAATCTGCAATGTCAACTAAAGGAAAAAGTTGTAAGAAAAATAAGTTAGCTAGTCCTAACTGCTCCAATCAACTCTTAAGAAATTTGCTTTTCATACTACCCTTTAGGAAACAATCTAAATTCTGAACACTTTACTAGAATTGGGGTTAGATTTCTCTGGGTTATGCTGAGGGGATATCTCCCAAGGTCCATAAGGTACAAGGGCAAGTTACTCAATTCTGCAGATTCAACAGCACTAATCTGAGGGAATGAAAGGGTAGGTGGCTTATAGCATGGAATTTCTGGCAAACTCTAAAGGGATAATTTACTAACATTTAACCGCTTGACAAGTTACAGGTCACATATACTGTGGGGGAAAAATGCATAAAATCTTATGAGACTTTACCAATTTTTCTACTAATTTATACCGCTACAAAATAAAATTCTGTGTAGGAAAGTAGTTTTGAATTAGTCCTATATTAGCTTTCATGATGAAGAAAAATGTCTATAACTTTTTTCTGTAAGTGACAGTTCTTTTATTTATTTATTTAGGCTGCATTTGGTCTTTTTCTCTAGTTGCTGCAAGCATGGACTACTCCCCAGTTGTGGTGCAAGGAATTCTCACTGCAGAGACGTCTCTTGTTGCAGAGTACAGGCTCTAGGTACTGAAGCTCTAGGCTTCAGTAGTTGTGGCATATGGGTTCAGTAGTTGTAGTGCGTAAGATTAGTTGCTCCAGAGAATGTGGGTTATTTCTAGACCAGGGATCGAACCCATGTCTCCTGCATTTTCATGTGGAGTCTTCACCATTGAGCCACCAGGGAGCTCTATAAAGTGACAGTTTTTAGGCACAAAAATCGCTTCAGAGAGTTCTTTAAAAATGTGAATTTTGAAAAACTACATAATTCTAATATACAACCCTTAGTTAAGAGTTGCTAATCTATAGCTTCAAATTTGTACCAATTTAAAGTAATTTATATAATATAAAATCTATTTCATAAATTAAACTGTCTGAGGCTAGATGATGACAACTTCTATTGCCATCAAGGTTTTCTGAAATGCAAGAAAAAAGATGGGGCATACGGTTATTTGGTCATTTATATCTTTAGCTTTTGACCAATCATTAGTCAGAAGTGGCAGCCCCCAATTAAATAACTGTGTTAGTAAGAAAACAAATCTGATTTATGATAATTCAACTTCTGATTCATTATTACATATAAATCTTAATTCCTGCTTAAATACAAATACCCATGGTCTTTTTTTCTGGCCACTTAGGTAAATCTCATGTCTGCAAAAGTATATCTAGTAAAACAAACATTCCATTTCACAAATAATATAAACAGCGTTACTAATTAAGTGTCTAGCAGATATTAAAAACTATCATTAGAGTAAGTAAACAGAAAAAGGTATATAAATAGCTCTCTACAGAATTGGCTCTTCCCCTTCAGCAGTATCAGCAACACAACAAAGGAGAAAAACTAAGCAACATCCTGAAGTAAATACTATAATCAATAACACTGAAAAAACACAATATCTCAATTTACAGGTAATCAACCAACTGAAGAAAACTTTGGTAGCAACAAACAGTTGAGATAGTTTACAAAGAATAAATCTAGGAAACAAGAAATTCTGGACTTCTCTATTGTCTAAGATGGGATTCTTGAAATAAAAGATGAAAGAAGAAATGATAAAACCAGAGGTAAGAGGTAAAGAAAGTGAAGAAAAAACTCATTAAAGAAATGAATACCGTCTTTGGTAAAACACTCAATGATTGAAAATATCAGAATAAAGTGGAAAAGATAATCAGAGTCCTCTTTTCTACTTTTATCATTTCTCTGACACATATAAAACCACTTTTACTCCCATTTTAAAAATAAGTCTTAATCTTCCTCTCTCTGCAAGCAACTGCTCCAAAATGCGAATTCCTTTTCGTAGAACAAACTCATTGGAAAAGACCCTGATACTGGGAAATATTGAGGGCAGAAGGAGAAGGGATAACAGAGGATGAGATGGTTGGATGGCCTCATCAACTCAATGCACATCAGTTTGAGCAAACTTCGGGAGATGGTGAAGGACAGGGAAGCCTGGTGTGCTGCAGTCCATGGGGTCACAAAATGTCAGATATGACTGAGCAACTCAACAATAAACTCCACATAAATCACCTATACTAGCTGTCTCCAATTCCTCTCTTTCCATTCCCTTTTATATGTACTCAAATTAATCTTTTGCTCAGATGATAAAGAATCCACCTGCAATGCGGGAGACTCTGGGTTGAGAAGATCCCCTGCAGAAGGTAACAGCTACCCACTTCAGTATTCTGGCCTGGAGAATTCTATGGACAGAGGACTCTGGCAAGCTACAGTCCATGGGGTCACAAAGAGTCAGACACACCTGAGCGACTCTGACCTCACTTCAAATTAATCACTTTCATCACTTCACTAAATCTGCTCTTATTAATATTATAAATGACTGTTCTGCAATAGTTTTCAGCTCTCCTCTTAACCTTTCAACAGTTATTCTCTTGAACAGACTTCAGGAGACTACCTTTGTTATCTCACTTGTTCTCCCCTTTTTAGTCTCCTTTGCTGGTCCCTCTTGGCAACCTTGTAATACTGGCAACACCCCAGGCCTCAGTCCCTGTCTTTTTTTCCCTCACTATCTATAATTACCCTCTTGGTAATGTCACCCATATGCTGATAACCCACTTCAATACCTCTAGCTCAGCTCTTTCTCCTATCTCTAGACTCATTTGGAATATTCTGACATTTTCACTTGCATATCTGAGACATTTCCTAACATGTGCAAAACTGAACTCCTAATGATTTATTTCCTTAAAATGCACTCCATCTTTAGCCTTCTATATACATCCAGTTGCTGACAATTCCATCCTTTCAGTTGACAGACTAAAATCTTGGAGTCATCTTTGATACCTCTTGTTTTCTCACATCCTACTTTCAAATGTATGATACAACAATTACCCACATCTTAACCATCTTATTGTGTTGACTGCCTAATCAATCCTCCCTGCTTCTACCATCATTCCCTACAAACCATTCTCAATAAAGCAACCAGGGTAATGACTCCACAAATAATGGCCTTTAAGGGCATATACAATTTTGCATGCCTTGAACTCTGCCTCTTTCTATTCTGACCTTATTTTCCTCTACCTTCTCCTTCATTTTACTCCCTTTCCTCCAACTACATGGCTTACTTGCTTTTTCAGCATGCAACGCATGCTCCTACTTTTAGGACTTCTGCAACGTCTGTTCCCTTTACCTTCTCAATGAGGCCTACACTGACTATAAAAAACTGACTATTAAAAATTTTAATCTATGGCCTGTCTTCTGCCCAGAACTTCCAATCCCTCTAACACTCCTTTTCCTATCCACAACACTATATGATTTTCTCATGTATCATCATCATTTTGGTGTATGCCTGCTACAATTTAAGCTCCACACAAGGGCAGGAATTTTTATCTGCTTTGTTCATTAACATACTTTAATGACCTGGAATACTGTTCGTAAAGAAGAGAAAGGTACAAAGTCAAGGTACAAGTCAAGGTCTCTTCTGAAATAATGAATTTAACTTGCAGATAGAATAATTTCTTCATGCACCAAGAAAGATAAACAAAAAATAGGAATAAACCATCAAGTTACAGATATGCTGCAGAACTGGTAAGCTTCAGAAATCTTAAAAAGCATTTAGGTAAAAGAAACAAATGACCAACAATGGTGAAAATATATCAGGCTAGCCTCAGAGGTCTCATAAAAACCTAAGAAGTCAGAAAACTCTTCTATAGGAATGTTCATGAAGAAAAGATTTGTCAAGGATTTTTTACTTAGTGTGTTATCCAAATATGGGTAATAAGCAACTCTAAAAGGAACTATAAATTCTCAAATAGGTAATAATTAATATTTAAATGACAGCACTCTCAAACTGCCTTCTTACAAATCCTAATCACATAATGAAACATCATTGGGTGGAGAGCAGGGGACACAGGGATAAATTAGGAGTTTAGAATTTATACATATATATTAGTATATATAAAGTAGGTAACCAACAGGGACCTACTGCATAGCACAGGCAACTATTCTCAGTACTTTGTAATAAGCTACAAGATAAAAGAATATGAAAAATATATATATATGCACACATAAATAATACCTGAATCACTTTGCTGTACACGTGAAACTAATAAAACATTCAAAATCAATTATACTTCAATTAAACCGCAATGAAACATCATCAGTTTTAAAGAACTTACATTTGGAAAATGTGTGCTTTGAAAAACATAAAAATAAACACTTAAACACAAAACTAATTCTGAGTTACAGTGGTACAGCTACTAAACAGATTATTATCTGTAATTTTGTGAGTCAATGTACAGAATGTAATAATTAAACAACTAGTAGGCCAGAACCAAAAGCTTCAACCTATCCTAAAAAACGTGGTGGGGAGTAAAAAATAAAGTAATTATGTTAATACTCAACAGGGTATTACGATATACTATGAAGGATTAAGGATGATAAACTAAAGTTGGGATTCAATAGAAACTTAAAGATAAAAAGAAGCCTCAAATAAACTAATAGCTCCTTTCTCTTTTTTTTGCTGATGAAAAATAAAAATAGAAAATAAGAAACAAGAAAACTGAAACATAAAAATAAATGTAAATAAGGGTTTCCCTGGTAACTCAGTGGTAAAGAATCCGTCTGCCAAGGCAGGAGACACAGGTTCGATCCCTGGACCAGGAAGATCCCACATGACTCGCAGCAACTAAGCCCGTGCGCCCCAGCTACTGAGTCTATTCTCTATAGAGCCCAGGAACCACAACTACTGCTGCCAACTATTGAAGGCCTTGTGCCCTAGAGCCCAATCTCAGCAACAAGAGAAGCAAATGCAATGAGAAACCCGACTCTGCAACTAGAGAGTAGCCCCACCACCTGCAAACTGAGAAAAGCCCACGCAGCAACGAAGACCCAGCACAGGCAAAAATAGAGATTAAAAAAAAATTTTTTTTTAATATCTAAATGGAATAAGATCAGGTAAGTTATAAAAGACTCTCAGACTTGGTATAAAAAAAACTAAACGCGACTAACCACATGTCATTTTAACTGACTCTCCTGAAAGTTGAAAACAAAATGATGGAAAAAAGAATGATTTTTGTTTTTACAAGAGCAATGTTAACCCTGCTGCTGTCTTCAAAGCAAAAAGCTGTGAACCATACAGAAGAGACTCACATGACAATTATCCAATTATCCAGAATTCAACCCATCAAGTAGCAACAACAAACTATAGCAGAAATATGTACCTCTAAGGAAACAAAATTTTAAATGATCTCCTTCAGTTCTTGTCAGATCAAGTATACCAAAATTATGGATAACAAAGATGAATGAAGAAGGTTGATTTCAACATATTTATATATACTAATATAAGTTAGAGTTTAGGAACCAGATAATAATTTCATTTCAAAGTAAATCATTTATGTTAATATTAAAGAAAAAATTACTGAAGTATTGACAACAATCCTCTAGGTTTAGAGGATGGTAAAAAAGGAAAGAAAGAAAAGGTTGGGGTGAGGTTACATAGAATTTTCAGTCTAAGTTGTACAGTTCCTTTTGTAAAGAAAATGCTTTCTGAGAAGATAAAGATTACTTGAGTAACCAGGAAAAAAAAAATCAAGATTTTAAAAATTATGCCTATGGAAAAAAACCTGTCTACAATACATAAATTGTAATCCTGTTTTCAAAAAGGAGAGAGATAGGAAATCAAATTTTTCCCCAGTAGCTTCCAATTTGAGTTTTCTCTACTTATATACTCTGTCCCACACAGATTCTCAATGTATTACACAGCATGCTAAAAAATTGAGAAGTTGGGCAATTGAAGAAACTCTCGTAACTACAAGCACTACCTACCCTCTCTCTTCCTAATGTCCTCATTCACATTTCATCCATCTCTCTCTCTCTCCTGGGTCATTCTTATGAATATACAAATATACTATCTCTCATTTTAAAAAACAAACACAAGAACAAAACCCTCCTTTGATCCCATATTGAGCTCTACTGTCCCAATTCTTGCTCCTCTTCATAGAAAAATTTCTTGAAGATGTCATCTACATTTACAATCTCTACTTTTCCACATCCCATTCACTCTTCAACTTACTTACATCTGGCTTTCTCTCCTGTTCCACTGAAATGCTTGTTAAATCAGACACCTCTACACCATCAACTCAAAAAGAAACTTTTCATTCCTCTTGAGCTCTCAGCAACTTTCTTGATTGATCACTTTTTCCTTAAACACTTGTTCTCTTGGCTCCCATGTCATGGCTCTTTACTAGTTTTTCCTCTTTTCTCCCCAAGAATTTCTTTTTCAGTTTCATCTACTGTAACTCTTTCTGGTTTACCCAGTGTCAGTTCTAAGTTCTCCCTTTTCCACCCATTCTCTGTCCTTATGTGAATTTATCTAAACTCAAGGCTTTCAATGTTCTTCTATCTTGAAAACTTTTCTTTCCTCTGAGTATCAGATTCATACATCTAACCTTTACACTTCAACTCGGATGTCAACACAGACATTTTAACATAATATAAAAGGCACAAAACAGATGTCCTGATTCTCTCTGATCTGAAACTTTTCACCCTTAGCTTAGTCTTCTTCACTATCCCAGCAAATCTAAACCTACCCGTTGTTTATACCATTGCTTATACCATAAATTAATAATCAACCTTGATTTTCCCTTACTCTCTACAGTGAATGCATAAGAAGCCCTATTGGTAGGCCTTCCAAAATACTCTAGAAATTGTTCTAGAGTATTTCCTTCTTATTGAAGGGTAATTTTCCTTTTTATTACCTATACCTCGGCACAGTATCTGGCACATGGGTGCTCAGTCAACACTAAAAGCAGCAAACAAAATGATAAACAGGAGCCTGAGAAAGTGTTCACTATATAATGTTTCTGTTAAAAACATAAAAAAGTACTTGGTTGGTTTATTTACCAGTTTTGCAAATAGTTTCATTATACCTAATTTTTTTTCCTATTGGAGTCATTATATATAGGTGTACCTAAACTTAAGAATTTGAACCTAAAAAAATCAAGATTCATACAAAATAATGATTCCTATCATAAAACTACAAGAAGAATTAACAGCCAACTCTATGCAAATTCATTTGGAATAAGGTAATGTATCTTCAACAGTATGTAAGAACTGAGCATTTACCATGTACGTAACATCATGCTAGGTATTGTGCAGGACAGGGCACACAAAGCTACATGCGTGAAAAACTTCACAGAATACACACACACACACACACACACACACACACACAAAAGTACAAGCAAACCTGGCAGACTCGAAAGACCTGTGGGTTAATGTCAATATCCTGTTTGTGATATTGTACTAGTTTTGTAAGATGTTACCTTTGTGGGAAACTGGACAAAGGGTACATGGAATCTTTCTGCATTATTTCTTACAATGGTATGTCCATCTACAATGAATCAAATTAAATTTTTCTTAAAAAGGTCACTGCAATAATCCAAGTAGGAAGTTATGATAACCTCAACTAAGACTGTGACAACGAAATGGAAGCATATTTTATGGCAGAATAAAGATCAGCCAACTAAAATAAATAGCAATAGCATGTAGCTTAGACCCAGAGTACCTCCTTCATGAAAATACATTCTTAACCAATCATGGTGAGGATAGGGAAGTAATATCTATGAACTGTGAGGAAAAACCTGCCTCTCCTAATGAGCAGGTACAAACATGCCTCATATGATCGACTTCTAGAACGCACAGGAATTTCCTTAAAGACCCATTCAGCTAGACAGTTTCTCAACTTCAGTATTATTGACATTTCGAATTGCAGGGTGTTTAGCAGCATCCCTGGCCTTTACCCAACAGCTATCAGGAGCAAACCCCCACCCTAGTTCTGGCAGCCAAAAATGTCTTCAGGCATTGCCAGATGTTCACAGCAGGTCAAAACTACCCTGGTTGAGAACCATTGTGCTAGGCTAATAACAAGGACTGAGAATTCAAATTTGGGAGATGGCTATAAATAGAGCCCTGAGAAGTCTGAGTTTTTTTTAAAATTCAGGACTGAGAACCACTACTATAGGGTACACAAAGATGAATGATAATCATAACAGCCCTCAAAAAGCTTACAATGTAATAATAAAAATAAAACTTACCGAACTACAAAGCAGTAAAACTGCTATAAAGTGATTATGCTGGAAGAATATTACACCATAGCATGTATGTGTGTGCTTAATCGCTCAGCTGTGTCCAATTCTTTGTGACCCCATAGATTGTAGCCCGCCAGGCTCCTTTGTCCATGGGATCCTTCAGGCAAGAATACTGGAGTGGGTAGCTGTTTCCTTCTCCAGAGTTATCTTCCTAACCCAGGGATCAAATCCAGGTCTCCCGCATTACAGGTGGATTTCTTACCAGCTGAGCCACCAGGGAAGCCCAAGAATACTGGAGTGGGAAGCCTATTCCTTCTCCAGGGGATCTTCCTGACCCAGGAATCGAACTGGGTCTCTCACATTGCAGGCAGATTCTTTACCAGCTGAGCTACTAGGGAAGCCCGTAGTGTAACACACCAATATAAGAAAGAAGTCTTTAAGTGGGTACTCTTGCCTGGAAAATCCCACGGATGGAGGAGTCTGGTGGGCTGCAGTCCATGGGGTCGGAAGAGTCGGACACGACTGAATGACTTCACTTTCATTTTTCACTTTCATACATTGGAAAAGGAAATGGCAACCCACTCCAGTGCTCTTGCCTGGAGAATCCCAGGGACAGAGGAGCCTGGTGGGCTGCTCTCTATGGGGTCGCACAGTCGGATAAGACTGAAGTGACTTAGCAGCAGCAGTATTCTGTGAATATCTACTTAATACTTTAGAAAAAAACCAGTTCTATAAGAAATGTTAGGTGCTGAGACTCCAAATACTTTACAAATGAGAGAGATTGTGAATACTCTCTCACATCCTTTAACCTAACACTACGTGAAAGAGGGAAGAGAAAATAACTGAGGGCAAATAAAATGTGGTCTGGGTTCTTGTATATACTAATCAGACAAAATGGTTCTCACATTGATTAATCTCTAAGATGACATCTTCCTATAAAGCATTTCCACATATATTATCTACCTGGCAGGCATTTTATTAATGCCATTAACAACTTTATTACCAAAAAAAAAAAATCTGGAGTCACATCATCAACTCAATGGACACGAATCTGAGCAAACTCCAGGAGACAGTGAAGGATGAGGAAGCTGAACATAACTTAGTAACTGAACACCACCACCAGGAGAGGGAAGTAGCAAAATCTATTCCAGTAAAGGATGAGTAGATTTCTTCCCAGCTTCCCTAAATATTTATTTTCACGTGTATTAAAAGGAAAATGTTTTATATTCTACCCAGCATTTTATTCTTAAAACCACTACTTCTCCCTTTGCTTTTCATGTCATCTGTTAGGTTCTTTCTGGTACTCTAGTGATTTGCTTGGAGAAGGCAATGGCACCCCACTCCAGTACTCTTGCCTGGAAAATCCCATGGGCGGAGGAGCCTGCTAGGCTGCAGTCCATGGGGTCGCTAAGAGTCGGACATGACTGAGCGACTTCACTTTTACTTCTCACTTTCATGCATTGGAGAAGGAAATGGCAGCCCACTCCAGTGTTCTTGCCTGGAGAATCCCAGGGACGGGGGTGTCTGGTGGGCTACCGTCTATGGGGTCACACAGAGTCGGACACGACTGAAGCGACTTAGCAGCAGTGATTTGCTAATCCAACAATCAGAATGAAGAAAAATTCAAGTGTGTTCTCCTCTTACATCAACAAAGGTTCTAGAGTCTGCAGTTTTAGTAACTACATAAGAAACCTTTAAAATGCCACTAAAGTTTTGCAAATGTGCATTTTTCCTTTTTCCCAAACCCTTCCTTAGATTCTGAAAGGCTAAGAACAATCTCCAGAAAGCTCAAAACAATTACACATGCACATGCAAAAATGTACCTTTTATCTGGACAAAGTTACTTCTCAAGACCACTTTTGTCATACCCTTGATATTTTGTTCTAAGAACTGCAAATATCAAAAATTAGTACTTTTAAAAAGCAGTTGTCCTTTCTCTGAGGCGTCTCTCTACATAGTCACAGACTGAGTCCTATTGATGGCTCTTTCAACACACCAACTATGATGATAAGAAAAAGAGTTAAAAATTATAAAACAATACCTACTGTAGAAATAACTCTTTGGGGGCTGAGCGGGACAATTTGCAGTACATAAAATTTTGGAGCACATAAAATTGATAACCCTTTAGACTCATAAGTCTTGGAAGAGTAACAACTGCCTACTGATATAAAATTATAGTAAGAACACATTCTGTCTTATAGGAGTTAAGTGCCTCCTTGATATATTTTTCTTTTAAATTAATTTATTTATTTTAATTGGAGACTAATTACTTTACAATATTGTGGTGGTTTTACCATCATCAACATTAATCAAGCCATGGGTGTACATGTATCCCCTGATCCTCAATCTCCCCCTCCACCTCTCCCCTACCCCATCCCTCTGGGTTGTCCCAGAGCACCAACTCTGAGTGCCGTGCTTCATGCATCGGATGCACTGGTCATCTGTTTCACATATGGTAATATACATGTTTCAGTGCTATTCTCTCAAATCATCCCACCCTCGCCTTCTCTCACAGAGTTCAAAAGTCTGTTCTTTACATCTACATCTCTTTTGCTGTCTTGCATATAGGGTCGTCATTATCATCTTTCTAAATTCCATATGTATGTTCATATACTGTATTAGTGTTATTCTTTTTGACTTACTTCACTTCATATAATAGGCTCCATATTCTAAACATATTCTAAAAATTACAATGCTATAGAACTAAGAGTAATTTCAATAATTTGTGCTATGCCAGGTTTTGCTAAACATTCAACATACTATGAAAGCTAAGAAAAAACACAAAGTTTGAATAGAAACACACACTGAAGACATTAACATTTACTCTTAAATTAGTAAAAAACAAGCATACCACTGACAGAATCATTTAAGTCAAGTCTTATTAGAACATGTCAATCAAAATATACTTTAAACACTAACCATTCTGAATTACATTTCATTCTGAATTTGAAGAGTAATAGATCTTGGTCAAACCCACAGCAAAAACCAAATCCAAAGAAACAGCAAACAGTAAAATATAGGCAGAAATACTCATATATTCACTTATGTCATACCATTAATTGATGTCACCAGCACCAGAAATGCTACTAAAGAAACCAATTTTAACTTCATGAGAAATTTCTGAAACACTTTAGAACTAATCAATCAGAGGTAGAATATATAATTAGCCAGTATGAAAGCAATAGAAGCTGTTACTAAAGACACCTAAGTAAATGCTTTCCAAATGAGAGATACCAGAAGTTTTACTAACCTTGATGAAAATATAAAAAATGCTTAATATTCAACAAAACCAAATTTACTAGACTGAATTCCTGAGAGCAGAGCCCACGACCAAGTCATAACTTTGGACAGTGTTCCTCTGTCATAGCAAGCTTTCAGTAAGAGGCTTATTGGATAAAAAAACAATTTCCTTGTGTCAAATAAATGCAATTATTAAAACATAAATAAATGGTTGTTTTATTATCACTACAAAAAAAAGTCACATATTCATACTGACTTCAATTGATCATCGTACAACATATTGTGCTAGGACATGGAGATCAACTGTAAACAAGATATAAATCCAGCCTGCAGTAGACGCTGGTTTTCATCCCTTAGAAATTACCCTAATTTGGGGGAAGCCAACCTCACCCAGAGCTCTAAAGGCTCAGGTCAACATTCAACAGCATAATTCTACTCTCCTGGCCAGACTTCACTGGTTAGGAATGGAGACAGGACCCAACTCACAGCAATGAAACTGGAAAAGATGCTGACTGAGGAATCTGGGAAAGCAGCTTTCTCATTCTTCTGAACACACTTCCTTTACAAAAGTGACCCTTATTCTCTTCCTTAAGGAAGTGTCTGCAAGGTAATAATAGATACAATGGGCACCCTATATCAACTGCCCAGAATCTTTAGATTTAAAAAAAAAGGTAAAAAAATAGAAAATCTGAAACTGTCAAGCAGTTCAAGACTTGGTTAAATGACCCTTTTCATTAAACAGGTACAAACTACATTATCTGTATCTGACCTCTAATAACTCCTCTTTCTATAGTAAGTTTTTCAAGCATCCAAGCTTTAGTTAGCCTTAAATATAATTCTTTCAGGACTCTAGTTTCTCTCAGATGTGAACACCGACAGTCACTTAAGCAACCGTCAGAAGGTTACACTAAAAAAGTGATACACATTAAAAAAAAAAAACCACAACTTACCCTATAACTTATACATTCTGATATAGACAAACAGCAGTTCAAAACAGACATATTTTCACATATTTCATTACTTTTGTATCTGGGATGAACAATTTCTAGATCAAGAGAAAATTCTTGATACCACTGTTTGGCTTGACAGTATTTTCAAACTGGGTATTTTACTTAATAAAGACTGAGGTTCTAGAAGTCAGAAGTCTAATAATTCTAAACTTAAGATCTACTATTCTAAAGGATCTACCATGGTAATAGCTTGGTATCAATTCATTACTTACTAATAATAAATTAACATCTTCTGACTCAATATAGATAACCCTTCCATTTTTTTGAAGAAAACATACCTACTTTGGTATTCTTTCCTTAACAGGCTCTAAGCCCTAGTATAACAGCTAAAGCAGCAGAATCTTCTAAGACACTGATAGAGGAGTTTTAGTAAGAAAAGAGCAATAAAAAAAAAAAAATAGTAATATGGATTGGAAGGAACATCTGAGAGTAAAATACCAGTTGGTAGCTGCTAATAAAAATAGGTGGATGAAAAGATTTACAACCTGGAAACAAAAGGAAAACAACTTTTAAAAAGGCTGAAAATGAAAAATCATTAGAATACCAGCTTATTCTAATGCACCACAAAATTCACCAAGTATTCTACTATTTACTATTTGAATCAAGAGGATAGCACCAAAATGGATACTGAAGAAAAGACAAGTACACCTCACTTCACTGCAGTGTGTGTGTTAAAAACTGGCAATTTTATCAATACAACTCAAAATTTCTCATTTAGTTCATTCTCTTAAGCACTTTTTTACAAGCTCTCGTAAGTTACAAAATCAATTTAATAGATCACAACCAGCACCTATTTTTTCACTATAATAGGATAGAAAATCAAAATAATTTATAAAATAGGTATTGTTTTATAAAATTTCCTTTACACAGATATATATATATGTATAATGGGCCATGATTTAAGAAAATAATCCTTACAAATCTTTCCAAATCAAGAAATATCTTGCAGCTCTTGTTCCCACAACTAATACTAAACTCCTTTTGGGGTACAGAACAAAAGGTAATTAAGCATAAAGCCATCTCTGATTGGCAGAAATGACAATTAAAGCCCACATTAGAAGAATCAGGTCTTTGAGCCTCTCTTAAATGCTGCTAATGCCCAAATGTTATGATTTTCCAGATGTCAAGGAACCTAAGAAAATACTCCTAGACTATAGCTCCCATGCTGGAATAAAAGAACAAAGAGGTTAAGAGAATGAACTTTTCTCTTAGAAAATAAAAGAAGGAAAAGAAGTGCATAAACTTAGGATCAGAAATCACAGAAATCACCTAAGTGCAAAACTTAGGAGTATTTAATTTAAAAATGAGTCAGGAAAGTAATCCAGCAAATGGGATAGAGGACTATTCTGAAATACAGATGGAGTATACTGGGATATTTCAGGCATGAAGCACATTATAATAGCATTTATTGAGCACTGCTACATGTCAGGCATTTGAAACACACAGTTCCAATTTCTATCACAATTCCAAGGAAAATATTGTAATTCTTAATTTACAGGTGAGGCCATCAGCTAAGAAAGGGTATGTGATCTATGTTTACTCTCCCTACCTTTAAGGATCATCTCTGCTACCTGGCCATTCAACGCTGGTAGCTCTTCAAGGCTGTGTTAGACAACTGTATTCACTCTCCCTATGTCATTTCATCTCCTGCCATCTCTGCTTCACTGTCTCCTAAATAAGTATCCCAACTCAGACCTCTTCTCTGAAGATCTGCATATCTAAATGCCCACTTGACACCTCCACCTGAACTCTAATTTCTACCCCTCAACTCCAAACCTGGCAAATTTCCAATGCTGTACGTAAGGAACTTCCCTGGTGGCTCAGACGGTTAAGCGTCTGTCTAGGAGGTGGGAGACCTGGGTTTGATCCCTGGGTTGGGAAGATCCCCTGGAGAAGGAAATGGCAATCCACTCCAGTATTATTGCCTGGAAAATCGATGGACAGAGGAGCCTGGTAGGCTACAGTGCATGGGGTCGCAAAGAGTCGGACACGACTGAGCGACTTCACTTCACTTCATGTAAGGAACAGCATGATCACTGATTAAGCTGCACAAGCTAGAAACCAGGGTGGTATCTTTCCTCTCTCATTCATCGTCTTTACCTTTCCCTCATATATGCAATATATTCACCAAATCCACCCCATTCTATCTATTGCCACCATTCTCCCTCCCGACTCCAACTATTCAAATCTTTCATCACGATTCACTTAGGCCTACTGGTCCAGTAAATGCCTACTGGTCTTCCATATCACTCAACCCATACTACACATTGAAACCAAGTGATTCCAGATTCACTAACTCTGTTCATTTCAATTTACTCTTAGGCTCAATAACAAAAAGTCCAACAGTACTAAAAAGGTCTGAGTCCAGTCCCTACTCTCAAATCTCTCCTTGTACTATTCTCTCCCATAGATCAGCTATCAGCCAACTATGGCCTAGTGGACCAGTTTACCCTGTTGCCTGTTTTTTGAAAATAGCCATACTCATTCATTTACGTATTGTCCATGGCTGCTTTTGCACTGCAACAGTAAAACTGAGCAGTTGTAATACAGGATGTATTACACCTTCAAAGTCTCATATATTTATTATTTAGTTCTTTACAGAAAGTTTGTCAACAACTGTTTTAGATCATTGACTAGTCACAGTGACTTCCTTTAAGAACATGCACATTCTATTCATTCAGGATTAAATATTCTTCCATCCACCCACCACTCCCCTAGTTAAGTTCTATTCATCTATCAGATCTAAAAAAATGACAAGTCTCAGGGAAGCCTTTACTTACTCTGTAGACCAGTTTATCCTAATTCAGATTAGCCACATTTCAAGTGTTCAACAGCCTTAGGTGACTTGGAAGGACAGTTCTGAGTTAGAGGTCTGTATACTTGGGAGCTCTCTGTTCTATTTTACTGGTCAATGTTGACTGTCTCTATACCACACTGTGTTAAATACTAAAGTTGTACACAATTTGACAGAATAAGCACATGTATCACCACTCCACCTCTGCCGTTCTCCTTCAGAAGTGTCCTAGCTACTCAATATTTGTATTTACTATTTACTCTTCCATATTTGTATTAGAATCTGTGTAAAATTTCTTGAAAAATCTTTGACAGTGAAACAACACAATCTAGAGATGTAGAGTCTGAAGAACAATAACTTCTTTATGATAAGCAACATTCATGGACAGGAAGGCAACAGCTCCCCATTTATTTAGATACGTTTTAATGACTTAAAATAATGTTTTATGCTTTTCAACACAGAGGTTTGCACATTATGTTACAATTATTCCAAGGCACTACATAATCTGCTATGCTTTTGTAAGTGGTGTCTTCTCTAATTATTTTTTCTGGTTATTTACTGCTGATGTATAGAGATGCAACTGACTTGATTATTGATGATATATGGAACTAACTCTGCTCTTTTACTTATAATTTATATGTAGATCCTATTTGGCTTTTACATAGGCCAATCATATCATCAGCCACTAATTAAAGTTTTTTCTTTCTAATACTCATGCTTTTATTATTTTTTCCTTACCTTTTTGCTTTAACCTAGTATCTCTGTATAATATTGACTGGAAGTGGTGATATTATAAACATTCTATCTTGTTTCTGGGTGAAAAGGGAATTCATTTCCCTCATGAGGATGTTTCCCTCATGAGGATGTTATTTAAAGTGATTTCACTTGTTTGCATATTTATAGATACCTGTTCTCAAGTAAGTTCTCATCTATTATAATTTAGCAGCTTTCCACTAAATTAGTAGAAAGCTAATGAAATAAATTTTATCAAGTAGTTTCTATATATTGTTGAATTTTTTTTTTTGCACTTAAATACATCTAACAACCCCAACAAGCTGTGGGTCAGTACCCTGTGTTCAAATATATGAATATATCTGCAGTGAACTATGTGGATTTTTTTTTTAAATAAGACAAACAATGATTATATGTAGCCTCACACATCAGTTCAAGTAGGATTTTCCCAAGAACAGAGTAAATCAGATCATGCTGCCAAATTCTACAAAAATTTTTTATTTTCAGAGGTTATGGATTTCAAAGTTGAAGTTAAGGGTCTGTGGACTTGCACTTTAAAATTTTCGCATGTGCACTCATAAGTAAAATGGGACTATAATTTTCCTTTCTTATATTATCACTGACTGGCTCTGGGACTAAGAATAGACAACTTCACAGAGAATGAATTGAATGAATTCTCTTACTCTATTTTCTGGATTTGTAGAACATTGGAATGACCTGTTCCTTAAAAAATCTCCTGTAGAATTATCTGGGCCTGGTATTTTTGTGCTAAGATATAACTACTACTTCAATTTATTTAACAGTTACAGGATTATTCTAAGCTTTCTTGTCATGGACTTCAACTTTGCTTAACCTTCAAATTTATTGATCTAAATTGTTGACAGTATTTTCTACTATCTTATTAATCTGCTGCTGCTGCTAAGTCACTTCAGTTGTGTCCGAATCTGTGTGATCCCATAGATGGCAGCCCACCAGGCTCCCCCGTCCGTGGGATTCTCCAGGCAAGAACACTGGAGTGGGTTGCCATTTCCTTCTCCAATGCATGAAAGTGAAAAGTGAAAGTGAAGTCACTCAGTCGTGCCCAACTCTTAGCGGCCCCGTGGACTGCAGCCTACCAGGCTCCTCTGTCCATGGGATTTTCCAGGCAAGAGTACTGGAGTAGGGTGCCATTGCTTTCTCCACTTATTCATCTGATGTATCTGTAATTATATTCCCCTTTTCACTAGGGTTTACACCTTCTCTTTTTACCTGATCTTCCCAGATTTTTGTCTATGTTTCTTGTCTTTTCATACAATAAAACTTTTAGTTTTGTTGATTTCTCCTTTGGTCTCTGTACTCATCACTTCAAAACTGAATGTGTACATCGGCCTCCTAGCTAGACTACCTGATGCCAATTTCCTCCCTATCTGGAATCTCAAGTACAAAACAATTTTCTTACTGCTTAGGCCCTGCTTAACTAACTGCTTTTGGATTTGAACTAGCTCTTCAGTTTAGCAGACTCTTAAGTTTCAGTTCAGTTGCTCAGTTGTGTCCAGCTTTTTGTGATCCCATGGACTGTAGCATGCCAGGCCTCCCTGTCCATCACCAACTCCCTATAAAGGCAATATTGCACAATACCTTCAACTGGGACAGTTTCCTATTGTATCTTAACTTGCCTAGACACAATCTCACACCTCTGTACAAATGACTTCCCCCTCTTAAAGTATCTTTTCTTCTTCCTAAAAACCAATCAAAATACTCAAAACTGGTGATTTACCTTTTTCATGAAGTTTTGTGAACCTAACTCTATACCCCTATGGTGATCTCTCATCTTGTATTCACTTAAATATATGTATCTGACAGTATTATCACAAAATAACGTATATACTTTTTTATTTAATCAATTTACCACATGCCAAGCACTATTTCGGAGAAGGCAATGGCACCCCACTCCAGTACTCTTGCCTGGAAAATCCCATGGACCGAGGAGCCTGGTAGGCTGCAGTCCATGGGGTTGCAAAGAGTGGGACAAAACTGAGCGACTTTCCTTTCACTTTTCACTTTCATGCATTGAAGAAGGAAATGGCAACCCATTCCAGTGTTCTTGCCTGGAGAATCCCACGGACGGGGGAGCCTGGTGGGCTGCCGTCTATGGGTCACACAGAGTCGGAGACGACTGAAGTGACTTAGCAGCAGCAAGCACTATTTTAAATAACGATGAACATATTTCTCATAGGGAAATATGTTTAATTCCATCTTCCTTAAAAGAGTATACAGAAGTTACACAGCTAGTAAGCTGATTCAAATCCTAGCAGTCTGGCTCTAGATCAAAATAAATTATACATAAAAATTTAAATTTTAATTACAGGGCTTCACAGAGTAGCTCTGGATTTTTATTAAAACAAAACCAACTGATTATTGGGCAATGAATGCTGCAAGGTAGAAAAGAGAGGTGTGAAAGTAAAACAGAATGTATTTTAGATAAATTATTTTGGGTCCACCAGACCCATGCCTCCTGATCTCAGAACTGCAACTCTCAATTTTCTCAGGTATGCACATTAATTCACATAAACTCAGGAGTCAATTCAGCAACAAGTAGCTGGAGTCATGCAGAAGGATCCCAAGCGATCATGTGCTCTTAACCATTACACTATGCTTCCCTACAGTGCTCTAGTATTGCTCTTCTACCACTGTTCCAAAAACAGGGTACTGTCTTTCAAACTAACATTTAAGCTTTCTTAGGGATGCACATCTTCATTTCTTTTATATCCTTCAACAGCTTTTTGTACAGACTTAAGCATTCAGCAGTGTTTTAGTGAATGCTCACTAAACTAAAACAGAAGACAACTCATTCAAGTCCAGCTTACACAATGGAAATAATTTCCAGGCAAACAAAAGCTGCACTAAAATGCTCCAGCTCCTCTGTAATGCTTAAAGGAAAAATACCATGGATAACTATGATATAAATAGTTAGCCTTGGAGACATCCAAGGCACTTCACTGTACCCATATAATACAAAGCCCTAAAGTATAACTGCGGCATAAAACTATATTTATAAAGCTGCACTGTAACCTCTGTTTATCTTTTGAAGAACAGAGGTTCAAACATTTAAATGACATTTAAGTTTAAGGTTAAACACTGAAGGATTAAAAAATCACTTATAGATCTAAAAGCTTCCAAAATATCATGTTTTCCAATTCTCTTAGGTTCAAGTATCGTAACACAATGAATCTAAAATTTAAAGCAATGTTATATAGGCATGTCTTGGAGATAATACAGGTTGAGTTCCGACCACTGCCTAAAAACAAATATCACAATAAAGTGAATCACACAAATTCTCTGGTTTCCCAGTGCATGTAAAAATTACATGTACACTATATGGCAGTCTATTAAGTGTACAACAGTATTATGCCTAAAAAAACCAATGTATGTACATCAATTTAAAAATGTAGCTAAAATGTGTTAATCATTATTTGAGCCTTCAGTGAGTTGTAATCTTTTTGCAATAGTTAACATCAAAAATCACTGACCAGTGTATCAAATATTATAATAATTTTAACATTTAGAATATTTTGAGAATTACCAAAATGTAACACAAAAGCAAGTAAGAAGAAAATGCTACTGGAAAAATGGTGCTATGAATCCTTGATCATTGCAGGGTTGTCACAAACCTTCAATTTGTAAAAAAATGCAGTATCTGGGAAGCGCAAAAAGCAAAGCGCAAATAAACAATATATCAAATATGCCAATATATCAAATTAATATATTTATGTCAACAAATCAAGCTGCAAAACTGCTAAGTCAAAAGGGAAAAACAGACAAATAGGATGCTTACAGAGAAAATGAACAAAAGCATTTTATATCTAAGTTTCTGTAGACAGAATCTACATATTCACCTAGAATTTTTATGCTGAAGAATACAAAATCAAACTCCCACCCCCAAATAAGCTTTGCTGTTCAGTTGCCCAGTCACGTCTGACTCTGCGAAATAAGTAAGGCACAAGTAAATAAAACGAACAAAAAATAATCAATCCTCAAAAAATATTCAGAAAATTAAAAAGAGCTGCCAATTACACTTACTAAACGACACCCTAACTTCTCACTGACGTCAAGATTCATTATCTTAAAAAAATAATTTTTTAAAAGTCAAAACAGACATCTTTAGAAACATTATGAACCATAAATTAAACTTACTTTTTTGTCTTCTTTCACTTTGTGGGTTTTCTTCTTCATTTTCTTATCATCTAACTCTTGATCTGAAGTGATTGCAGGATTATCGATACCACCTTTCCAAGTTTCAACGGGAGAAAGAGTGGATCTTCCTCACTTCCACGATGTCTTCCTTTTCTTTTCGTTTTAGAAGTCGGGAAAGCCTCATCATCACTTGCATCTGAATGTGTTCTTCTGTAGTATGACTTAGCTTTACTAAACAGGGTTTTAGATTTATATTTGTATTTTGAAGGCCTCCGTTCTCCATGACTTTTTGAGGTTCTATCAGAAAATCCATTTTCTTCATCTCCTTGGGTGTTATTTACAAATGAGTTTCTAATTTTAATAACACGATTCTGACTGTCATCTGGGACAACGTATATCTCATCAGAATAGCCCTTCTGTTTGAAAATTGTGTCAATGGGTTCTGAATAGTTATCTGAAGGATCCATATCTTCGGGATGTGCCAAAGGCACCCGAGAAGTCTGTTTTCTTGGATTTTTACCAATACCAGCTTCAATTGTTTTTAAAAGGTTTGGATCCAATTTTTTCACATTTGTCTTCGGTGCAACTGGTTTAGGTTTAATAGGTGGAGGCACTTTATGGTTGCGTTCATGGTCATGACAATTCGGGGTGCTGTGAATAGGGTACTCATTTCCTTCCAAATCTAATCTATATCTGGATCGGTCACTAGGTGTTGGAAGCAGCTGTACATCATCCCCAATTGGACTATAAGGAGGTGGTGCTTCTGTATCATCATCTGAATCAGGGTAGTTGTTGTAGGGAAAACAGTCTCTGGGAGATGGCAGGAAAACATCTTCACTCTGATGGGTTGATTCCCTTGTACTATCAGATAAATAGGAATTTTCTATCATATTTTTTTTCTCTAGAACATCACTGAAAAACAGTGTAAAGACCTCAGTTTGCCGATGATACTGAGATAAAGAATACAATGCTGTAAATTTAGCAGAGATCTCAGTTGCAATGTGTTCTCCTTCAGTCATTAACTCCTTGATGGCCTCATTTTCAAAAAAGTCTGCTTGGCTGTCAGTAACTGCCACCAGTTGTACAGGGATGGTGTCCTGAACCTCTGACAGAAATGCACGAAGCATTCCCATTGATGCTTCCGTTTGGCAGAATACACTAGTATATAACCATGAACCAGTTCATCTTTCCTTACTCCAATTGAGGAATGGTATGATAATATTGTGATCTGTATTCGCCTCCTTTTTTCACCAATGATTTTATCAAGCATTAGGGAATTATTCTGTCCGGCTTGGGCAGCACTACAAGAATGAGAATCAAGGAAGGGTGAAAGAATAAGATCCACACTAAATGGATCACCACACATGGCACACATGACAATTCTCAAGTCAGCTTCTGATACATCCTTATTGGTGGGAACTGGGCTCACCACATCTAAATTATGTTTAACAGATTCTAATACTCCTCTTAGAGCTTGCTTTATTTGGGTTTCATTAAATTTACGAGGATATGTACCACCAGGTACATCTACAAAAGGACATTGTAACTTGTTTGCCAACTGTTGCCCTTGGTGCCTGAGAATTGGTAGATTCTTACTAATAGAATCTCTCTGATTAGCCAGAATTAATGTAAATGGAAGGCTGGCCATATACTTATCTTTTCTGATCTGAGAAGCTTCAGTTCTTATTTTTCCAATAAATTCCCCAATAAAATTCAGTGACTCAATGGAATTAAATACACAAAAGCACCCATGTGGTTTAAAGGCAGCAGTCCACAACTGACTTGAAAAGTAAGGCGACTTGGCATCAACAGGCCGAAGATCAAGTTCATAAATTTTTCCATCTAAGGCATACTCATCGTCAGTGGATTGTGTCCTTATCTCATTTGCTAGTTCTTGGGCAAGGCCATCTTTCCCTAAAATGAAAAGGTTAACTTTATCTATATTGGTGCTATCATGATACAACCGTAAGCGACCATGATCCAACTGCAAAAGACTACTGGCAAGTAACTGCTCTACTTTAATGTCTGTACAGTTTAGGCCACTAAGACATGTTTCTTTAGTGGGATGATAAACAAATCCTATATGCTTAAGTAGAAGAGACTCCCTATCCGGTGCAAGTTTCTGTAAAGCTTTATATCTAGGTTCTTCACTCAAAACTGTTGAATTTCACTCATTTTATCTGAACTAGGTGTTGCATTAAGATCTAAATCATAAAAAAGTTCAGAATGTTCAAAAAGCATTTCCTGAAACTCTTCTTTGGCTTTTTCAACTATTTCTCGCTGATGCCTACCATACACCTCTTTGCTATCAGCCTCAGTGATGTATTTGAAGGCTTCATCCTCCATTACAAAGCACATAACTTCCTCCCATGGTTGCCCAGGTGAAATAAACTGAATTTTTTCCAAAGTCTTCTTGAATTTTTCCTTCATTTCTACCCTCCTCTTCTCTGATATTAGATGCTGTACATGGTTCTGATAGACTTTTTCAGCTTCTAAAGTGCTCAGGAGGTCAAATGGGATCCGTCTATCATTAATTTTGTCTATATGATCAGTTTCATCCCAAGGTGTTTTTTCTAGCACCACAAAACATAACTGAAAATCTGCTCTCTTTTCCATTAACTTCAAAGCTTCTGACCAATTCAAATGCTCAATCTCTTCCAGATTTGGCAAAAGAGTGTTAAAAGCTCTCGGTAAAGTATTTATATATTCTTCTCTCCTTTTTCTTATATGTTCCTGTTTAAGCTGTTCTATGTGTTTTGAGAATGTATTTCTAGCCTTTCTTGTTCCCTCTAAGTTGATGTATTCTTCATAATCAGGATGATTTTTCAATTTGTTACTAACAGTTTTCCAAGTTGCATGATAATCTCTCACAGTCTGTACAAGTTTTTCGAACTTATCTGTTGCTGTGACAACAAGTTGTCTCTGTGTTTTATAAGCATCCAGATAAGGAATAATTTTAGGCTTGCCACGAGTTTTATCCAACATTTGTACCAGTGCAGTGAAACATGTCTCAATGTTGACGTTAAATCGTGCTGATGTTTCCACTACAAGAAGGTTCTTTTTGTTTGAAGCAAATGCCTGAACTTCTCTAAGATAATGATCCACACATTCATCACATTTAGTTGCTGCTATTATTACAGGTTTTTTTGATTTTGATAGTTGGACAAAAAGGTTATTCACAAATTAAGTTGATCATCAAACTTCCTATTGCATCCCTGACTTACGTCAATGCACAATAAGAATCCATCTACATTGAGCTTCCCTTCAGGCATTTGCTTCTGTTCGAAGTCTTGTTCCAAGCCTAGTTGATCAGTGCAAATGTACATTAGTTTTTCTGCTGACTGCAATTTAGAGGCAGCTGCACGCTTTATATATGGTTGCAAATTCGTACTCCGATGAGGCAAGAAAGTCTGGTCATCAATGAACTCAGTTTGTTCGATGACATGAATTTTGCACTCTACTCCATCTTCACCACTTTGCGTTATGTCACCCCAGTACAAAAAATGATCATTGTTTACTACTCGTCCTCCGAAGTCAATGGTGCTAAGCACAGAAGTATGTTCTGGATAATATTCATCAGCTTTTGAGCGTACAAATCTATTGCACAAACAAGACTTTCCAACTCCACAGTTACCTTTGTCTTTTTCAGTCCCAGAGAGTCCAACTACACTGATGGTATAGGATGGGGGGCGAGGCTCTTTGTTTTTTGCCATCATAACTCTCTTGTCATGTCTCTACATTCATAAAGATAACCAGATATACTTCTCATTTTGAAAATAAAATCATCTCAAAATACAGATCCCACATTTCAGAACTACATTTGGTTCTTTGTATTTCCCTCATTTCTGTGCAGAAAGGTCTTCAAGATCATATGGATCATCTTCCTAGAAAGAGAAAAAGGACAAATCTTAGTCATGAATGATACATGCTGAACTATATATACACATTAAAGATGTTCATAATAAAGCACCAGACAAGTTAATAATGTCACAGTATTTTAAGACATCACCAAAGACAGTTTATGATTTACTGTTAAAAGTGCAAGATGACCTCAAATTTTAAGGCAAATCTAACAACTAAAAAAACTAAATACAAATTTTAATGTGATCTTACAAACTTTAAAATGAAACCCTATTAACCAAATATGTATTTTGTTTCTAGTCCTTCCCTTCCTTCAATTTTCCTGTCTTCTCTGTCTGGAGGCTTGTTTGATAAAAACTAAAACAAACTAGTTGCCTTAACAACTCTCCACAACATAAAAAACTATCTGCTTTCTATTACGTGGTTCCTCAAACCTTATTCCCTAAAATGGAATTTCATGTGAATTAAGCAAGATCTTAGAATTTTTAAGTGTTATGCAATCTATCAAATATTATATACAAAACCAATTAAATATATTCATATAAACAAGAAAATGGAAAAAAAATGAACAGTTAATACAAATCATTACAGAGATTAACTGGATCAACACTTCTCAAACTAAGGACCAATTTTTATTTCATATACGCAAGTCAGTTTTTAAAAACACAATGAAATTTTTAATCTGAATGAAATCTTTTTAAAAATGTAGGTCCCAATTTCTTATTAGATTCAAGACACAAAAAATTACTGCCAAACTGTTTCTAAATGTTCTTGATTCCTGCATTTATTTCCTCTCAGAGTATTTATAAAAAGCTCACAGATCATATTTGAGTAGTTTTAAGATTATATATCTGAGACAATTTTTTAGAATTATTTGATATAAAAACAACAAATAACCCATAAGACTTGCATGGAATTTAATTCAGGTTATCTGTGTGGAAACAATGAATTAGTCTCTTATAATGGTTTTATTTGGAGACTTCACATTCTTTTGAGGTTTAATTAAAAGCAATACATAATTTCTACCATACTGAATTTCACAAGGAAAATATCCAGTCATGTACATCAACATATTCAATCCAGACAATAAAAGATCATAAAGATCATGAGGGAAAAAAAAAAAGGTCAGAAAATAACCACTGTTCGCCCCAAATATGTGGTTTCTCCACTACCCTCAAAATTGCAAGTAAATATCTATTAAGATTATAGTCCACATCTGCTATACTAATGGTAAAAAGAAGTTATTCTTGCAATTTAAAATTCTGACTAGTATTTCTAATACAATAATATTTTAAAATAAAATCTCAAGATTCTTGTATTCTCTAAGTTTATCCTAGCAACCTAAATGAAATACTAATTTTAACTGATCAGCCACCAAACACTCATCAAAATATTTATTAGGTTCACTTTTGTAATATAATGTTGAAGCACCAAAATCAGTAGTAGAAAATCATGAATAAATGGAAATGACTTCTAATTAAATTCCTAACATTTATTAATTTACAACAACAGTAAAACCCTAAATCTTTTGAGACACGGTTCCCCCATGTATAAAATGGAGCTGCCTATCTAAACAGGTTTAAGAACTAAGTTTTTCTTTGTTAATGTTAAATGCAAAGAAAAAATGCCTAATAAATATTAAGTTCTGTTTTTAAGGTTTGATTGTTGGAATCAAGGAAGCTATTGAAGATTTATTAAAAAAATAACGTGTTCAGGCTGGTGATTTACCAGTATTTATCTGAGAGCAGTACATACAATAACTAGCAGTGTAAGAAATTAGGGTAGTCCCACTCAATCCTATTAACTCTCTTTTATCAAGTAAAAAAAATTTTAAATCTTAATGTGATCAAACTGAATGTTTGCACTGAGCATCAAGTTTAACATTCTTTACTTAAACTACAGAAAAGAACAATTGGGCTACTTAATGGATATTTACTGAAAAGAAAATAGTGAACTGGATAAAACAGTTATAAAGAGCAATAAAAAGGGAAATTAGTTTCTGAAAATAGCATAGTGATTCCATAACAAATGGTTAAAAAAAAACCCTGCAAACAGCAGAATACAAAGTCTATCTTTCTTTCCTACTAGACAAGCAAAAAATTGCAGACGATATCCTTTTAAATGTACACCAAAAGAAAACATAACCAGCGATTACTTTGGGGAATTTTTACATTGAATTCTACAAACACTAGAACTACGCAGAACTCTTGATTAACTCTGGTGGACAAACATCTATTCTGAAAATTAAGAGCAATTCAAAGCAGTGAAAGACTGTTCCCTGCTTTCCAGTTTAAAACTGGAAACACAAAATTTTCAATAGAAAAGTAACAGTATGTTATATGGACCTGAGTATTGTGGAAAATTTTCAACTACAAATCTAATCCTTATATAATGGTTACATCTTGGTTAATATTTTTTACAAATACTTATCCAAACACATTAAAAGAATCATTCATGCTCTCCTAGAGCATAAACCTCAGAAGACTGAGATACTTTCCTATCTAAAGTTATCCAGCATAAAAGTCAAAATAAAAACACTACCACAAAATGAATTTTTTTAAGTTTCAGAAAGAAAAAGCCCTTAAATGTAAGGTGAATGAAAGCATGAAGTCATCATCCTTTTATCAGTCATTGAAAACTAGAAGGCTTTTTATTTAATAGAGAAATAAAACTCTATTGTATTGATAAATTTTCAGTACTAAGGCTTTGACACATCCTAATTAGTGGCAGTCTCTGACTTACAAATATTAAAGTTCAAATTAAAAACAAGGTAGCTTTGTGTGACATGTGTGGTTTACAGACCAAATTCACAGTAAACTACCACTAAGACACAGTGAAGAACATTCACCTTCTTTCTACAAACAATGCTCTCAGGCAGGCTACCTGCTGGCCTTTTGAAGTCAGATCCAGAGTTTTTGTCACGAGTTACCATATAGTGATTTTCTGGTGAGAAAATTCATTTATCTAGAGGTAGGAAAGAATGCTGGACAAATAAGTAGTTGCTATCTCCAACTCTTTACGAGAGCAGTGCCTTCTTTCTCTGATTTATAGGTTTACTTAACTCCGAAGCTTTTAAAAATTATTTTCAGATTTTAAAAAAGTTTGAGAAACCCTAGACTAGAAAACTATTGTCATCTTGTCCTCGAAAAGATTTTGTCGTTTGAATGAGTATGGTATAACTACCTCAAGGAAGAAGGCTATACTTTCTGTACAGGTTTATAAGGAAACTCTCTTTCAGACACTTGGATAGTTTATGTAATTAATCCACTGGCCCTCACTATTCAAGTCAAAATTCCACTCCATTAACTAACCAAGGTAGTTTTTCTTCTGTACTGAGAAAAAAAGAATGCCTTTTAAAAATTTCCCACTAATAAGCTAATGGCCAATGTCTAAAGGCAGGCTGTTAGATTAATTTGAAAACTCCTTTCAAGTATTTTTAATGAATGGTTAATCCTTGACTATGTCGATCTAGACATAGCTTTTCTATTTTTGACATAACTTAATCTTTGTAAAAAATATATATAGAAACCAAGATAAAAAGCAGTAATGACCTACTCAAAGTTATAGGGTTGAATCTCTTGATGACCAACCTTTACCTTCTTAAGCATTGTCACTGTTGTTTACTAAGTCGTGTCCAAGTCTTTTGCAACCCCATGCACTGCAATAGCCCACCAGGCTCCTCTGGTCCATGGGATTTCCCAGGCAAGAATACTGCAGTGGGTTGCCATTTCCTTCCTTCTCCAGGAGATCTTCCTGACCCAGGGATTCAACCATGTCTCTAGCACCCGCAGACAGGTTCTTTACCACTGAGCCACCAGGGAAGCCCTTCTTAAGCATTAGTGCTACTTGTAATAACCTGCAATGTAATTTCTCCTCCTGCCTTTAAGATTATCCTATAAACTTTAAAGGAAATGTTTAGAATAAGTATCTGTACAGAAATTAATGACAATGTATAATCTTAAAGTTGGACAACTGTGCTGAAATGAAGCTATCTTTACAACTAAGTTTTGAAATGTTTTAAGTCATTCAAACATAACATGATCCTTTTAATGGAGTTTTAACAACATGAAGTGGCTTCCTGAAAAAATAAAAAAATTCTTTTTTAAAGTTCTATAAGGAATCTAGCCAACTGAAATATTCCTAGTAATTCTGGATTTAAACTAAATTTTTTAAGTTTTCACAAAACCGTTGCACTCATGAATTAAAAGTATATTTAAAAAAATATTTTACACTTCCAAGTTACTACATGCTGTCAGGAAATTTCTGCTAGCCTCATCTTCAAAATACATTCAGAAATCATTGCTTTTCACTACCTTTATTGCTCTAAGTCTGATCTCATTCCATTCTCATCTCTGGCTTTTCATTACTCCAAAGGCTTCTCAACTAATTTCTCTGCTTCCACTCCTGCTCCTCTTCCTCAGTCTGTTCACAGGCAGCAAGACTATTTCTTTTAAAACATAGATCAGACCCTCCCTTTCTTGAGGCTAAAACTCTCCCGCGGCTCCAAAAAAGTAGAAGCGAAGTCTTTTCAATGGCTTACTATAAGATCTACCTTCTCTAACCATATCTTACTCTCTGACCTATTCCCATTTTATTCTCCCCATTCCTCATTCTATTCCAGTCACAGTGAAGAATCCTGAACAAGCTAAACATGTTCCTATCTTTGCCCTTACTTTCCCTATCAATCTCCAAATTCCCCTTTGCTTACCCTAATTTACAACTTCTTTATTATTTGTCATTAACTCTATCCCTCTCCCCTCTCCATTCTAGGTTTAAAAAAGATGTACAAATGCACAAATCTGTTCATTCCATCATATTCCAAGAACCCCAAATAGTCCTTCCCACACAGTAGCTATTCAATAAATGTATGAAGCCTAATAAATACTACAATCAAATGTTCTTAATTCCCTGATTAAAAAAAATAAAAAGTAAAGCATGTTAGGTTTACTAAGTGCTACAACTTATTAATCTAAAATATACCATAAAGCTATTTATGGAGGAAATATACATATATTCAAGGTTCCAAAATTTTTGTCAAAATTTAAGCTATCAGAATAAAGACTAACTATGGTCTATAATAATGTCCAGGTATACCTTGGAGATATTGTATGTTTGGCTGCAGACACCACAAAAAAGCAAATATACAATAAAGTGAGTCACACAAATTTTTTGGTTTCTCAATGCATATGAAAGTTTACACTATACTGTAGTTTATTAACTGTGCTTCCATTATGTCTATATGAACATATCTTAATCAAAAAATAACACTGCTGGAAAAATGGCACATCTATATATTTGGTCTACACAAGGTTGCCAAAAATTTTGAATGTGCAAACCCTCAGGATCTGCAAAGCACAATAAAACAAAATTGGCTGTATTCAGTCAGAATAATCACCTAATTTTTATTTTTGACACATTTTTTAAAATCACAAATATTTACTACAGAAAAGTACATTCAAAGACCTAATTACACAGAAGCAGCTTTGTAATTACATTCTCCTTTTTTTTTTTAATTAAAAAATGTATTTATTTTTGGCTGCTCTGAGTCTTCGACGCTTCACAGATTTTTCTCTAGTCACAGAGAGTGGGGGGCAATGCTCCAATTTTTGTGTGCAGGCTTCTTGTTACAGTGGCTTCTTTTGTTTCGGAGCACAGGCTCTAAGACACACAAGGTTTTAGCAGTTACAGTTCCTGGGCTCCAGAACATAGGTTTAATAGTAGTGGCACACGGGCTTAGTTGCTCTGCACCATGTGGGATCTTCCCAGACCAGGGAGGATTCTTTAACACTGAGTCACCAGGGAAGCCTTGCTCCATCTTTTTTAGGTCAAATAAAGAAAATATCCCTTAAGTAAACAAATATTCAAGACAAAAGACAGATTCAAGCCCAAAGATGATCATATATTCCACAATCTTAGATAAAGTTACCTAGAAAAGTTTGAGAGTAAAACTATCAGCTGTATACTAAAAGATGAATATGGCATAATATTGCCTATTTCATAATAGACTCCTCTTAAGTATATTTCAATACAAACTTATGCTATAAAAATTAGAAGAGGAAATGAAAAAGCCATTTTAACATATAAAAGAGAGTTAAGTAAACAATGTTAATGCCTATAGGAAGGAGAGTCAATCATATTCCGTATTTTCTTTGATTAAGGTTTGTACCACGTAAGCATACAACTTTAAGGTTGAAAGGAATGGTAAAGTCATATTCCCATAAATTAGTCTTCATGGAAGCATATCTTGGTAGGATCCAGGATAAAGTGTTAGGATGGAGATTTTTTATTTTTTAACCATATTCCCAGCACTCAGATCAGCGCCTGACATACATGGAAGATCAAGTATTTGATGACTGAATGAATCAATCTTCAGACTCAGATCCTGGAAAATCTTGAAGTCACATTCATAGTCACAATTAACAAAAATCACATACTATTAGGGATCCATAAGGTATAGCATTGCAGAATATTCTAATTAAAAAGTCCAGTTCTTCCCCTAAGACCTTTAGTCTGCTCATTAATAGAAATAATGGATTTATAAACATTAAGCCTGAAGGGTACTTCCAGAAGGGTCTCAGTATGTGGCAGTCTGGGATCTCTCCAAACTCTACTCAGCAAAGGTAATTCTGCTTTTTACCCATTTTTATCTTTTGATATTTCAAGTATTTATTGTTTGAAAAAGTTTCACTGCAGAACATAATGGTGTAAACTATTCCCAAACAGATTTACTGCCAATCCTATTTTTAAGCCACACTTTCCTCTAATAACATGAGGACATGGTATCAAAGTTATTCTCAGCCCTTCCTAGTCCATTTCTTTACTCTGTGGTGAAAACAGAAGAATCAAGGGTCACCTCATTTACATCAACCTATGTAAACAACCCATTAAATATATACTGTGCTTAGCTACTATTTGCTTAGCTTTATGGCAAAAGTTTAGATAGGGTGGTCAGGGAGGGTGGTCTGACTAAGCCAGGGAGCTATGAATATACTCCCTTCCTGGGTCCAAGTTCTTTCTTCTCACTTTGGAGAATGGAGACATGGGGGGAAGGGCATAATTTGCCGTTCAATATTGTGATGCTACACAGCAGGGAAAACAAACTACAATTTTCTTACTTATGGGAACATTAAGTGGTCAAATAAAAATCTCAAAAAAGGGTATAGACTAAAAAGGAGGTATGGATTTTTTTTAAAAAGGCTGAAAACCACTGCCCACTCTTTAACAAGTACTACAGATGAGGAGACATGGGCAATGTGATACACTGTAAGACTGATAAATGTAATAAGAACTCGAAGAAATGAAAAATCAGTACAAATTAGAAGAGGTCAGGGCTTAGAAAACTTTTTCTGTGAAAGGTCAAACAATAAATACTACAAGCCACAGACAATATTTACACAAATGATCATTAGACAATGAAATTAGAATTCCATGTAATTTTCACATATTACAAAATATTATTCAAAATTGTTTCCCCAACCATTTCAAAATGTAAAAAGCATTAAACAAAAATAAGCAGCAGACTGGACTGTGCTCACAGACTATAGTCTGCAGACTCCCGCAATAGATTTAAGGATTTGAGTAAACTCTGAAAAAGAGACTGGATTTGGATTTTAAAAAGTCCTTCCTGGTATGTGATTAGTGTGGAGTGGTTGAGTACAGTTGCCATGTTAGAAAGTAGAAACTTACTTATTGCTGAAGATATGTCTATGGAAGGTCTTCAAGGGCAAACAGGAGTTAGACCTTATAGTGAGCAATAAGAAACCATTCTAAATTAAAAGTGAAATACAAAATTGGATTTGGAAAGGCACAGTGCCTAAGAGATGGGCAAACACTAGAGGCTTGAAAGCACCTGAACTATCACAGAACCGAAAAGAGCCATTCAAGACAAAGACTTTGGTGACTGGCTACTAGATAAAGGAAATAAAAGACAAATGAGTCAAGCTTCTTAAAGAAAAACTAATTAGTTTCAGCAACAGATGGTGCTAACACTTGAGTTTCAGGTGACAGTATTACCAAGACAAGTGAAAACACAGAAATGAAATGAGGTAAAGTCAAGATTAGTAACATCAACTTCAAGATCACAAACTTGAGAAAATAATTTAAGAGACCATTTGATGTGATACCCTTTGTAACAAGCATTCCAAGAGTTATAAACTTAGACAGTAAAGTAGAAATCTGGATCTTTGTCTCACCTTCCCTTTAACAGTCAATCAAAACAAAAATAAAGAAGAAAATAAAGAGAGATATTATCTTGGTTCTAAAAAGGAAAGTATAGAAAGAAATATAAAATGCTGGATCACAATACTGAATAAGAAGAAAATGAACAAACTGTATACCCTATTAGAAGGCAAAGAATCAGTTTTCCAAGGCTGTTTGACAATGCCAAATATAGTTAACAAAGATAGGAATGCAGAGATAATTTATTTCCCCATTACTCCTTCTATTAACCTTGTGTTAATATTTTCCCCTAATCCTTCAATTTGGCTTAAAACGTACAAACTGAGTTTGCACATTTTTACCTTATATTCCTTCCCCACCCCACCCCACCCCTCCCAGCCCCAGGTTAATTTATCCAC
>SJXQ01006653.1:256926-293667 GCA_006408695.1 Aepyceros melampus | reverse complement strand
CGGCGGCGGCCCCGTCCCTCCCCCCTTCCCCGGCGCCCGCCGCCGCGCCGGGCTCAGTAATGGCGGCCACTCGGGCTCCCTCGCGCTGACGGATCTCTCCCTCTCTCCCGAACTTTACCTCAGCATCTCTCCCGGCGCGCACCGCCGGAACGCACACGCGCGCGCGCGCTGCCACACACCCGGCCGGGGGCGGAGCGGCGGCGCAACCTCGACGGGACGCGCGCGCGCGCGCGCGTACCCGCACCGCCTTCCCCACAATCCCCCGCCCCCGCCGCCCTCACCTCGCGACGCCTCCCGCGCCGCGCGCCCGGCTGGGCCCCGCCCCTGCCCTCGTCTCCCGGGAGCCTGGGATGGCGCGAGCGCCGGAGCCGGAGGGAGGGAGCGAGCGCGCGGGGCCGCGTTCTCGCTTGCGTCCCGGCTCCCCCATTGGCTTCTGCCCCTCCCCCTTCTTCCTCCGCCTCTCCCATCCATTGGTTCCCTCTCCTACTCCATTCCTTCTCACCTTTTCCCTTTTACCCATTGGCGTGAATATTTTTCCTCTGCTTTCCCCCTTTCTCCGTATTCTGCTCCTCCTCCGCCCCATCCTCCACGCTTTAGAAGCTGCCGACCATGCAGCTCTGAGCACTGTCGTCTCCGAACCTTCCCTGCTTTCTCCCTTTTCTTCTGTTCCGGTTTCTGGCCGTAACTGGGAGCAAACCACAATACTGCAAAGGGACCTGATATTGTGTTAGCCGTTACAGAACATCGCATGGGCACTGAATGATTCTCGATAAATCAGCCTACGCTCTCTGAGTATTAAAGAATTCAAGAGAGGAAAATATATGCACCAAGCTCGTTCCCAGGGACATGCTCCCGCGTGTGCAGCCAGTTTCCTGCCTGGGATCGCTGGCCAGCTAGACGGCACCGCCCGGGACCTGGTGCGGTACTCACCCAGAAAGCAAAACTCCATGGGAGCAAGAAGATTCCGTTTCTCCGTCGACACCGCACGGGGACGGAGGCAGGCCCTCGGTTTAATCCATTCTTAAGGAAATTGAACGAGATGCCAAGACATGGGGCGAATTGAATTCAGGGTGGCCAAGAAGACCCCTGCTCACACTACTACTGAGCAAACCTTTAGGAACCATCGGTCACCTGGCTTTTATTATACTGTCTCAAATATAGTCAATATTTTTGGAGTAGAAATTTCACAAGTTTGGAGGTACCCTGGGCTTTTGGCGTATTTCTTATCTGAGCATTGGCATTGAGTCGTGGTTAAAGGGCGGTGGAAAAATGTCTTTTCTTTCATCACTGAAGAAACTGAGGTCTTGTGACTTTCCCAAGGTCATCAGAATCTGTCTTACACATAGTTCTTAAAATAGCTGCCGGTAGATGAAAGAATGAATGAGCAAAAACATAAATCTACCCCAATTTGTTCCGTTTAAAAGAAAGAAGTAATTTGGGGGCCAATTTCTTTTGGGGAGTAGATTTATTTCCTGCATTGAAAACGGATCATCATCAGTAAACATATAAAAAAGTCTTTTAAATTTAAAGTATTCTTTATTTCTTATGTTGCATAAGGTACTTTAGTTAGCCAAGGTTGCTTTTTAGTGTTATAATGATGCAGCTGCTTCCAACCAGAAGTACGTTTAGGGTCTGTCAGTAAAGAAAAACAAAACTGCCTTTTGGTAAAAATCTGTTAGAAAATATTTGTCAGTAAATCTGCCACAAAATTTCAGCAGAAGTCCTGTTCCTTTCTTCCATACCCCTGCCCTTCTACCCCGTATTTCTCTAAGGTAAACTTAATAGACAAAAGCGGAAGAGATGTTTAATTTCTCCATGTTTCTTGCTCCGTAATTTTAAAAAGGCATGACCACAATTACTTCCTCCAGCCACTCCCTTGCATCTGAATGGTACCAAATAGGTTAAGTGAGGTGCATAGGTACTTATTCTTTCAGTTCTAAACCCTCGGCAAGCAAAAAGGACACTACAGAAAACTTGCAAAGAAAGAAAATATAGAAAAAAGGAAGAAAAAGAGGAGAGGAGGAAATTTGGAGAGTGGACCCATCAAAATGCAGTACTAATGCCTTAATACACACATCACTTGTACAGGTTGGAAAGTCCATGCATTTAATGCGTTTTTTGACCTTTGTATTAAAAGTTCCTAAAAGTACAAGAAGCCAATTCAAAACTATTAATTTTGTTGAAGTTTTAAGTACTATAATGGGGTGTCCACCCTAATATAAAAATTATTTCCTAAATAATCAGAAATTTCATAACCATGACATGTATTAGTACAAACCAAAGTCAAATCAGGGCTTTTAAAGGTGTTAACATTCTTTATATATTACTATTTCCTTCAAAACAGGACATCATACTGAAGAATCAGGACATAACACTGGAGAGAAAAAAGACTTTTCAAATTTCTTTTTTCTTATAATATAGACACAAGAAAATGAAGCGGGGCAGGGAAGGGGGGAAGCCATGGTTTTCAAATGATAATTGTCATAACTGACATTGTTTTTACTCTTTAGTCTTCCTATATTATCCATCGTGATTTAAGGAGTGTGAACTCTACAACTTTGCTCCTTATTAATACTAATACACTGGTGAGCTGCTTACCAGTACAAATAACTAACAAATTTATATCATTTTAATTTTTGTATCTGCTCCTCTCGAAAAAAAAAGCATACAGTTTTCTGCATAAATAAAAATCTGAAAATGGAAAAAGAGGGTCAAAGTTCTATGGTTAAAAATGCTTAGATATATACAAATAAAGGCTATAAAGAGCAGAAAATAAAACAAAACTGAAGGATAATATGACATATTTTAAAAGTGATTAGGAACCATGCCTTCAGGGAAACAGCTTTAAACACCAACCCTCCCCACCCAAAACAAAAAACTTTGAGAAAATAAGTAACTTATCATTTTACATACACACAGAAACACTCTGGAGAGATAAAGTAAATATACCAATCCCTCTCGGATCAACTACTCTTATCTAAAAAGGAAAAAATTTAAGCACTTGTTCTCCACTGGATAATTAAAATCACCCAAAGCTTTGTTCTTCATTTACTTTGAAAAAATTAGCAAAATAAGATTTCAGTCAGGCATTTTAGGTTTTTAATTTAAATATCCTCCACAAATTTCTAGTTCTTTAACGCATCCTAACAAAGTATTCATATGCACAGTCTTTTTAGGATCAAAAGAGATGACAGCCATAAAAAATGTTATCAACATTCCAGCTTTTACCATCAGCAGTAACACTACATATAATATTCAGATCTTTGATGTGATTTGGTTTCAAAAGAACTTACCCTATAGAAGTGGGTACACCCCCTGCTGGAAATCTCTGATTATAACTACTTTGGCTTTTGTAGCCTGAACCAAAAATACAGGAAAAGCCATAAAGGGCCTTTCCATTCATGACAAAATTAACCCATACTTTTTTCCTGTCTGACATTAAGACAGGCTTTTGGAAAACAGACTATCTCAGAATATCACCCTGATTACAGGAAAAATACATGAAAAAGTTGGAGAATAACAGAGGCAAATAACAATAACCAAAGCACAGAAAGGTTATTTCATATCTAATTTCGCACAGAATTTCACGACTTGTTTCCACACCCCACCCAACCCCTACCTCCTCCCTTGTCCTTTCTCTTTCTCCATATTCCATATAGTTGGAGCTATTGGGAGGAGAGAAAGCAGGGTATTATGGGGTGTTACTCCTATGAGCAGGCAAATACCAATAACCAATAACCACAGTATAACCACAGTAGCCATTTGCTGAGTTAAGGTGCTGAAAAGCTTTCTCCAAATTTGTTTTATGGCTACCAATGATATTTTCAGCATGAAGAAAAGGTGTTAATTATGTTTTGGCTATTACCGTAGAAAATATTTTGACAAGAGTTAAGGTAATTGTGAGCATGGGACTGGAACAGTAGGAAAGAAATGCAATGACCTTATTGGCATTTTGTCCCACAAAACCTTTTCTGTTGATTTTTCAGAATTGTATTTTCAAGCTGAAATCCCAAAGATGGTATCAGAGTCTAGCTTCAAAATGTCATGTTCATGCTGCTCTGTTCCTCGGACATAACTGAAAGTAAAATTAAAATTCTGTTTTTGAATAATTAGTATTTTATAAAGTTATTTGTAATGCAGACTTCTTTTAAAGGAATAACAATTCATTCAGGTCCCACCAGCACACATACTTTAATTAGACAAAAATCTTCAAGTTATTTCCTCTCACAAAAGGGGGTATTGTTGAGCCATCTGGACCCTCCATTGAGTTTTTATGAAAGATCACAGCTTGAATTTAATCAACCCCAATAAGTTTAACCCCATAAAGCTAAAAACTAACTGCAAAGGTTCCTAAGAATTATCTTTGAGATTGTTACCACTGTCATTTTCAATCATTACAGTGGGAAACAGGAACCTGTATTGCTTGACTGTTTAACTATGCACATAATTTTTGTGAATATCCTTATTCCCACTCTCTAGATTGTAAGCCCCTCAAGGTAGGAATCACAGATGAATGTTTGGCCCTGTTCAATAACTAGAATTTGATTAGCAGAAAGTTCAGTAAACATTTGGTAATAATAATATGAAACACTCTAGGTTTTATGGATTTCTGTGGATTTATTACTAACAGAAGACTTTGGATTTATTTTGAAATACCAGCTGAGATAATCACTTTCGAAAATACAAATCATTTAAACAAATTGCTGAATTAGCTTGTGAAAGTTGAGTCAGATATCCTTCCCCAAGTACCACCTATATTTCTCCATATTACATCTCCCTAGTAGGTAATTGTGTTACCAGTGACAAGTAACCATGGATCTAAAGTGTCAAGGAATATTCTAAAGAACTGATGTAACTAACAGTTTCTGAAATCAATAATAAGGTGTCTAATCACTTCATAATTAAGGCTTTGTTATTTCCACCTATTATTATAAACTGCAGATGATGAATGTCTTGCCAATCCATGCTTCAGCATTTTCTTCAAAAAGCTTACAAATAACAATGTGATTTTTTTCTGATGAATGCACTGGTTCTTTCAAGCATACCTATTACACAGTGAAGAATAATAACACTCATCTTTCCCCAAACAGGCTTCCCATCTCTCTTCAGCACAGCCCAGCACAGGGCTCTGGCATATACTTCATTTACTTCTAGCTTTGGTTCTCTTAGGTGTAGACATTAAACAACTCTAGTTCTATTCTTTCCCCCAAATTATTTACATTAAAAATTCTGAGATTCTACAAACATGATAAAGTAAAAGTGACAAAAGTTCATAAGTTCATAAAAGCTCTATGTGTCCTATAAATCAGATTGTTTAAAATTAAATAAAGTGGATTTAATTAAAAGTAAATTAAATTTAAAATATTTTTAAAATATATATTTATGGAGGTAGAAAGGTATTCGTATTTTCTGTGAAAAAAAATTAGACTACAAAGCAATGAAGGAAGTACAGATCTATTTTTATAAAAAGAAAATGTTTTGAAAACAAGATGACAATATTATTAACTAACATGTTACTAGAGATTTAATCGAAATTGCCAGGAGAAATATTGACAACCTCAGATATACAGATGATACCACTCTAATGAGAGAAAGTCAAGAGGAACTAAAGAGCCACTTGATGAAGGTGAAAGAGGAGAGTGAAAAATCTGGCTTAAAATTCAGCATTCAAAAAACTAAGATCTGGTCCCATCACTTCATGGCAGACAGATGAGGAAAAAATGGAAACAGTTGCAGATTTTATTTTCTTGGGCTCCAAAATCACTGCACACAGTGACTGCAGAAATGAAATTAAAACATGCCTGCTTCTTGAAAGAAAAACCACGTAGACATCGTATTAAAATGCAGAGATGTCACTCTGCCAACAAAAGTCTGTATAGTCAAAGCTATGGTTTTTCCAGTAGTCATGTACAGATGTGAAGTTGGACCATAAAGAAAGCTGAGCACTAAAGAATTGATGCTTTTGAACTATGGTGCTGGAGAAGACTCTTAAGAGGCCCTTGGACAGTAAGGAATCAAACCAGTCAATCCTAAAGGGAATTAACCCTGAACATTCATTGGAAGAACTGAGGCTGATGCTGAAGCTGAAACTCCAATACTTTGGCCACCTGATGTGAAGAGCTGACTCACTGGAAAAGGCCCTGATGCTGGGAAAGAGTGAGGGCAGGAGGAGAAGCAGGGGAGAGAGGATGAGATGCTTGGATGGCATCACTGGCGAAATGGACACTAGTTTGAGTACACTCCGGGAGATAGCGAAGGGGAGACTGGTGCGCTGCAGACCGAGCCAGACATGACTTAGTGACTGAACAAGAGATTTCATTTACATGGTGATATTATAGCAAGTGTTTACTTTATTCTTTTTGCTTTTTCTGCAATTAAATTTTTCCTAAATTTTTTGCAATAAAAATTGGAATTATACTGGTTGAAAATTGAGAAAGAAAGGCAATGTAAAAAGCAGAATAAGGTGAACTGTCTTGAAGCAATTGAACTGTCTCTATATACATCTACTAATTTCCTTTTTTATTCTTTCCTTTTCTTCTCTTCACTGTTTATCCCCTTATTCCTACTTTAGCTGTTTCTTCCTTCTTTGTTTTTAGTTTTTGATTCTCCATCTTCTTTTCCTTCCCTCTTAATTTTCTCTTGGGCCTTTTACAGGCCACCTTGGGTACTGTCTCTGTCTTCAGGAGCCTCTGATGTAATGGAATAAAATGGTCTAGGCAAACCTATTATTTCCACCACTATATTGTATTATCTTTGATGACTTTTTAAATGTTCTTACAGACCAAAGCAAATCAAGCAAAGGACATACGTTTTATTACATGTAAGGACTTATTTTAAATTATGTAAATCTACCAATAGCATTGCCTCTACTGTTGATGATTTCATGGCACAGATTCTATTTTTAAGCTCTTTTTCTACACTAAAACTCTGCACAAAAACTTTCAGGTATAGACAATAGATAGTTTGTCTAATATTGATAAAACTGAGCTGATCTTTCCATATGTTCTGGTATTTCCCTTTGTACTATAAAGTTTAGATAAAATGTGTTCCATTTGGATGGTTTCCCATGTGGATTTGGTGATACTTAGCTTCCCTGGTGGCTCAGTCAGTAAAGAATTCACCTGCAGTGCAGGAGACCTGGGCTTGATCTCTTGGTTGGGAAGATCCCTTGGAGGAAGGCATGGCAACCCATTCCAGTATTCTTGTGTGGAGACTCTCCAGGGACAGAGGAGCCTGACGGGCTGCAGTCTATGGGGTCACAAAGAGTCAGACGTGGCTAAGCGACTAAGTACACACAGCACAGCACACAGGTTACCTTTGACTTCCTATCACCCCAAAGAACTGAGGGTTGCTTTTCTAAGTCAGAAATTTATCTTGTAGAACTCCTCCTTTGCTATATTCTCAGCACAGCACAATCAATTACCAATTTAAAGGAAAAGTGAAGATGCTCTTACTACAATACAAAGGAATGCTGGAGCACAAATTAGTGTAGTGGAAAGACCACCAAACTGGGGATCAGGAGACTTGAATTTGTTATCTCAGGTTCTGCTTACTGTGACCTTCAGAAGTCAATGAATGTCTCTGAAGTTTCCGTATCCCTAAATGGTCCCTTCGCCACTTTAACATTGTGGAGTTTGAATTTATTTTGCAAGGTTAGCCCAACAGACCAGGCTTCACTTCTTCCTGTTTCACACTTAATTTAACACCCACCCACACTCACCATCACACCCAGGACAAAGTTGTTACTCTTAGCTTCTCTGTAAGTTTTGTCTGAGGCCTGTACCTCATCCCTCCCTACAAAGGGGGTGGGGGTGGGGGAATTCATCCTGATGAAACTAAATTAATTGCATTCCTCTAAAACCCATCTCTAAAATCTATTCCTAGAACAAGCCAGTCATATCCCTGTTATAAGGGCAGCTTCTCTGAACATTCTTTGACAAAAGATTGCTTTGTAGTTTCTAAGCTTACAGTCCTTTATACTCCCACAATTTATTCATCATTCTTCCCCCACCCCATCCCCCAATCGGCAATATAGCCCCCGGCATCCAGTAGCCAATCTGGGTCTTCACAATTCTATTTATTAATAGTATTCAGGTGCTCATGGTCTCACCCATGTCTTTTCTCCCTTGTGCCCACTTATGGTCAGTCCTATTTCTACCATCACCCCAGACAACAACTAATCTTTCCATCTCTAAGGATTGGCTTATTCTGGACATTTAATATAAATAGAATAATACAATATGCGCTCTCATGTGTCTGGCTTCTTTGACTTACACTATTTTTGAGGTTCATTCATATTTTCAGATGCATCAGGAATTCCTTCCTTTCCATTGCTGAGTAGTATACTATTGAATGTATATACCACGTTTCATTTATCTGTTCACCAGTTGGTTGACAATTTGATTGTTTGCACTTTTTTAGCTACCATGGATAATGCTGCTATGAATAAAAAAATGTTTGCACATATATATGTTTTCATTTCTCTTGGGTAGATATTTACAGGTGAAAATTATGGGTCATATAGTAAATTTATTTTTAATATTATAAGAAAATGCCACATATTTTCCAAAGTGATTCTATCATTTTAGATTTCTATCAGCAGTGTATGAGGGTTCTAGTTTCTCTACAGTCTGGTCAATATTTGTTATTGTCTGTCTTTTTATTATAGCTGTTCCAATGGGTAAGAAGTACTATCTTATAAGTACCTTGAATTCACATTTTCCTAATGACAAATTATGTTGAACATCTATTTATATGCTCTTTAGCCATTGGTAAATCTTATCTGATAAGATTTCTATAAAAAATCTTTTGCCCATTTTAAAATTGGGTTGTTAATCTTATAATCCTGGGTCTCATTGGATCTTAAATTCTTCTATTGAAATTTCCTCTCCAAAAATCCTGAAGACTTTTTCTTAATGCAACAATGACTTTATTTTCATATTTCCCAATACTTCCTCACATGTTTGTGATATTTTTTTCCAACTTGCATAATGTTGTAAAAGATAAAATATTGAGTAAAATATTTTCTCTTCCAGGGTATTCTTACAATCAGTTTATTTAACTGGCAATACATAGTTGTTAGACTTTATTTTCTTTTCCTCATTGTTTAAATGAGATGGCTTCATACCAGTTATCCTATTTTATTTTGTTATAGAAACAGTACACTCATTCTATCAGAAAATCTGGGTGAAGGACTGTTAAACAGTGAGCCACATGCTCCCTGATTCATGACACCTGGAATCTCTATCTCAATAGCACAAGCCTTGAGCAGAATTTTTGAGGCATTTCAATCAAAAGTGAGTTACTACAGCTAACCTTCTTCTCCTTGGTGCCTAATTCATTTTCAGTTAGTAAGAGTTTTTGAAAGTGAGTTAACTCTTTTAAGCCAAGGGAATACAATTTTAGAGCACTTCAAAGTGATCTTTTCATTTGATACCTCAAAATACTGCCATGCCTTTTAAGGTTTTGCAGTGGAAGGCAGCTTCTTGGCCTCAAAGAAATCATGTTCCACAGTGATTTAGGGATTAGAAAGAAGAGAGGCTACTGAAGTTTGGGTACTGTTTTCTGATTTACTATGTATACATCTGCAGAGTGGCCTGTGGGGTCGTGTTCCTGTGGTATGCATCCCAAGTGTCATAATAATTCTAATAAAAGAGCTCTGGCTTTGACAGCATTCTGTATGTTCACCTTGTATTAGAACAAGCTGCTGACAATCCTTTGAATTTACCTGAGGGTAAAACTCTCCACTCTCTCCAAACATCTCATCAGTTAACTTGTTGTTATTGGCTACCACAGCTCACCATTCTGATAAGTGTTTTTAGCTAAATCATCACAATAATAGGTGTTTGTCAAGATATTTTCAGAAATCAGATGCCACTTTGTACACCTGCAGCTTACAAAGATGGCTTGCCTATTAAACTCTCCTAAAACATTGAGAATAATTACTCTTGTTCAGTTGCCCAGTTATGTCTGACTCTTTGCGATCCCATGGACTACAGCACGCCATGTCTCTCTGTCCCTCACCATCTCCCAAAGTTTACCCAAGTGCATGTCCATTGCATTGATAGTACCATCATATAAATACTCTATAAGCTGCTAAAAGAAATACTCTATAAGTTGCTAAAATGAAATGTCTGCATTTGAAAATGGAAAGTCTTCATACAAAGTGGGACACTCTAGGAATGCTGACAACTGGAAATCTTAGTCTCTCTAGTCCTGTTACATTGGTCCAAATCTTATTTAGGTTTTTGCTTTTAGTTTAATCATGTTGAGAACGCTTGTTGTTTGAAAGTGATATATATTGAGTGTAAGCTGGTTATAGGGTAATTATTTTAAGTTTACTCTAGATTATTTCACATATGAGATATACTCAGAGTTTGATGTATTTTAGAAATTCAGTATGATTCCAAATTTGTTCAGACATATGAACAAATGTAAATACTTAAATAGCCTGGCAGAAAATAGATAAAAATATTTACAGTGGCTATCTCTGGGTAATTTTCTAAAAACACATTTATCATACTTTCTTACATATTCATCTTATATACTTTTTATTTGTCCATATATTTTATTGGACTTTTTAACATATTCATCTTATATACTTTTTATTTGTCCGTATATTTTATTGGACTTTTTTACATATTCATCTTATATACTTTTTATTTGTCCGTATATTTTATTAGACTTTTTAAAAAGAGGATTTTTTTAATGCTGCACATACTAATCATGTCTTCTTGTTCACAACATTCCTTAAAATTATACTGTCTGGCAGAAAGAATACAATCAACAAGAATTCTGAAACTTAAGTAGATCATCTCTTTGGAATATTATTTTGATATATTCTCTCATTCAACAACTATCACTTTGTACCCCCTATGTACCAAAGACTCTGCTCAAATCAAAAATATAAATGTGAAAGGCATGATTTCTGCTTGCAGTGAGCTCATTTTCATGTCCTAGGATTGGACATTAACTGAGAACTAGGTCCATAGATTACATGTTTTAGTGAAGAGCAAATAAGTCTTTCAATTTCTATTATTCTCTAATAGTTTCATTATTTATAATTTCTCCTTTTAAACATGCCAAGCATAGATAGATAAAATTTTCTGTAGAATGACAAGTTTAATAGACAATAATTTCTCCTTAGTCTAACTAAACAACTAACTTGCTCAAATTACTTTTGCAATTAAGGTATTTTTCAGATTCTGATCGTTAGAGGTACTCTACTCATTTTTTCTCCCCTATTGTCAAAGTTGTAATCTCATGGTTTTGTGTTTTGCAATTTTTAGGTTAGTGCCATACCACTAAATGACAAAGAGGCCATTCCAAGACCAAATGAAGTCTTGTTTTAACTGGCATATAACTGTTTTTATTTGGGTTTCTGTGGAATTTGGAAGTCTGCAACTCATCCAAAATGAGGGCATTCCACAAATTCCATTTCGTAAAAAGCCATCCCTCCTTCGTATACTGTTTCCATTTTCTTCAATGTAATTAAACTTTTAGCAGGACATTCCAAGAAAAGTGATAAAGGGATGTGTTTTAAGACAAGCAAAACAGAATTCTTATTCAGCAAGTCCTTTTGGTAATATTAATAGCAGTAGCAGCAAAGTAGTAGTAATAGTAGTACTACATAAAAATAATAAACATAATTAAACAATTAACACTTTAAAATAAGTTTTGAAAATCCAAAAATTAAAAATATAGTTTGTATGTTTTAGTTGATTCAACACAAATAATAGTCAAAAATCTTTAGCAATGTGTGTTTATTTCTCAAATTGTTTATACAAAAACTAGATTTTTCTGGATTGCCAAAATTGTAGCCTAAAAATCTTAGTTTTTCTTTTAAATGCAAAAGTTTACTCAGACTCTGAGCACTTAAATGCGAAGAGAAACAGAAACAGATTATGCTACGGAGAGGAGGCCTTAAGGAAGACTGTGGTTATCTTCCCGTGTAAGATTACTCCTGTGGCATCTTGTTTCCTGAGAAATATAGAATATGGTAGCTCCCCATATACAAGGGATGGTCTGTTGATAATAAGTGAAACTCATTCAACTTAATGGGGATGAGGCGCATAAGTCAGGACAAAACATGGAACCCAGAGAATGTAACAGAGGAGACTCAGAGCATGTGACCTCTAGACTCCGAAATGTTCTAACCGACCGCGCAGTTGGTTTGTGGAATTGTAGTAGGGGTTGTGTTCCAGGTCCTCATTTCTCCTGGGAAAGCGTCAGCACGTTTTCCTGAAGCCTGGCTTTGCGCAGACTCACGGCAGAGTGTTTCACTCTTAGTGATGTGCTCTTCACTCTTCTCAACAGAGCACAGTTTAATGCAAGTACTTCTGAGTGTGCTAAAATTTATGGAAAATGTGCTCCGTAAGAGCTTTAAGTAACTTGGACTCTTTTGCTTGAGAAAAGGAAAATTATTTTTAAGGATATAAATGACGCAGCGGTGAGTGAACGAAAGGAAATGAGCTTATACACCGTAAGGCCGAAAAGAAGGAAGCCCTGACAGTGTCAGACACCTTAGGGGTTTTTGGACTTCTCTAATCTGCCTGCAGTGCAGGAGACCCCGGCTGGATTCCTGGGTCAGGAGGGTCAGCTGGAGAAGGGATAGGCTACCCATTCCAGTATTCTTGGGCTTCCCTTGTGGCTCAGCTCGTTAAGAGTCTGCCTGCAATGTGGAGACCTGGGTTCAATCCCTGGACTGGGAAGACCCCTTGGAGAAGGGAAAGGGTACCCACCCCAGTATTCTGGCCTGGAGAATTCCATGGACTATAGTCCATGGAGTTGCAAAGAGTTGGACCGGATGGAGTGACTTTCACTTTCTTTCACAGGAGATATTTGAAAACCAGAGTCAGAAATGCTGCTGATAAGTCAGAACTAAGTGGATGTTCCTATGATGCTACTCAGGTAAGGTGAAAAATGCCATTAAAATCAAATGTTCTGTGTGTCTTAACATGCTTATAAAACAAGGAGGCTGCCTTTCACTTGGTGTGAATGCATGGTAAATAATGCTCCAGTGTCACAGGCCAGATACCAATATCAGCATCTGTAGCTGAACTCTGGGTCTCAGACTCATCTTTGCATCAGTATATCTGGACCTCTGTTCTCCCAGATCATCATTATCATCGCCATCATCACAAATGAATAAATCATTATCCTTTCCTTAAATTTTTAATAAATAGATAGGAAAAAGGACACTATGTCATGGCTCCCAAACTTTTCATAGTCACTTCAAAATTTTTCAATGGCTTCCATGTGACAGTTTGTGTTTTAAGAATCTGTTGATGAGACAAACACAAAATGACAATAACAAAAAGCTGTCATGAATTTTCTTATTTAAAAATGAGTGTATCTTGTTAATCCCCATGGCATTAATATACATTTGAAAAACTGTACCTGTGGGACACTGTATGTTGTTAAGTTTCCAGACACTGTTTGGTATGCACGTTCAAAGGGCCCAAGAAAAATCAGCCCTCAGAGGAAAATAACAACTGGAGCTAAGGAGATCTGGATCTGTAGTCACTCCTTGAAAACATGACCAGATGTCTTTTTCTTTCTGAACCTAACTTTCCAATCTATAAAATAAGGAGGCTGGACTAGCAGCTCTTTAAGAATCCTTTGAGCTTTAAAACTTCTTTGATTATATCAGATTCTTTATTTAGCAACCATATGCAACTGGATTTAAATGTCATATGTAGCTGTAAATGTCAACGTATGGCAATATTAATATGGCTTTTTATGCTAGGGAAGTTGTTCTTATCAAGAATTACTCAATATTCTCAAACACTTACATTTAGTAAACCCATTATAAATATAAAGCATGCCTACTTCTCAGATATTGCTTTATTTTTTATATTTCATTTAGTCAAACAATCTTAAAAATTAGGTTTAAACATATTTATCCATATATTAGAGACGGAAACACTGAAGTCTGTCCAAAGAGTTACATAGTAAGTCAGTGACATAGTTTTAAACAGAGTTGTCATTAGAAGATAAGTTCTGCAAAGAATGCTAAAAGTATCTATTAGTGCTCTTTTTACAGTAATGAGTAAGTTATTGAAATAATCACTGTAGGAGATTATCTTCTCCAAAATTATCACTATCCCAATAAAGCATGCCTACTTCTCAGATATTGCTTTATTTTTTATATTTCATTTAGTCAAACAATCTTAAAAATTAGGTTTAAACATATTTATCCATATATTAGAGACGGAAACACTGAAGTCTGTCCAAAGAGTTACATAGTAAGTCAGTGACATAGTTTTAAACAGAGTTGTCATTAGAAGATAAGTTCTGCAAAGAATGCTAAAAGTATCTATTAGTGCTCTTTTTACAGTAATGAGTAAGTTATTGAAATAATCACTGTAGGAGATTATCTTCTCCAAAATTATCACTATCCCAATTGCTTTAGGGACTTCCCTGGTGGCTCAGATGGTAAAGTGTCTGTCTACAATGCGGGAGACCAGGGTTCAAACCTGGTTTGGGAAAATCCCCTGGAGAAGGAAATGGCAATCCACTCCAGTACTATTGCCTGGAAAATCCCATGGACAGAGGAGCCTGGTAGGCTACAGTCCATGGGGTCGCAAAGAGTCAAACACGACTGAGCGACTTCACTTTCACTTTCACCATTAACTCAATTTTTTCTAGTTTGTGCTATTTGATTGTAATTGACTAAAAAGACTGTAAAGCTACTGTATCAGGGTTTGTGTATGCTTTTTAAATGTTGACTTTAAACTATACCTTAAAATATTTAATATTATTATTGTTAATGTAAATAGTATTTAAGGAAAATTTTGAGAGTGAATGAATTAGTGAAATAGTAATAAGTGCTGTTCTTAGTAAGTTTCAGCAACAGAGTATACTTTTAAATTTTAAAATATCAAATCACATTTTAATTTTAATGTTTATAGATCTATATAATGTTTACTTTTCTTCAATAATATGATTTGAGCATTATCCTTAGCATTTACTTTACTCTTCGGAGCGTATTTTTCCTAAAGTGAGTATATATACAAAATTAGTACGACTTTATATACAAACACATGATAGATATTTAAATGCCAAGCACAAAATTCCTCTTAATCATTTTGAATTCTTAGTGGCTATTTTAGGTAGTCACAGGAATAACTTTAATTCATAACTGTTCCATCATTTCAAAGCCTAATTACAGGCTGCTGCTGCTGCTGCTAAGTCACTTCAGTTGTGTCCAACTCTGTGCGACCCCATAGATGGCAGGCCACCAGGCTCCCCCGTCCCTGGGATTCTCCAGGCAAGAACACTGGAGTGGGTTGCCGTTTCCTTCTCCAATGCATGAAAGTGAAAAGTGAAAGTGAAGTCGATCAGTCGTGCAGTTGTGTCTGACTCTTAGCGATCCCATGGACCGCAGCCCACCAGGCTCCTCCGTCCATGGGATTTTTCTAGGCAAGAGTAATGGAGTGGGGTGCCATTGCCTTCTCCACTAATTACAGGAAATATTTTAAAATACTGGGAGCCTAAAATAAATAGATATCTACTCCAATAACTTGGGATAGCCAATGCTTCCAGAGCAACCGAATACCTAACATACTGGGAAGAATAGTTTTTAATCTAGAGCAACAGAACTACTGTCCAGAACAAACCAATACCAGTTTGAAGAGGACTTAGTATGCTTACATTTCACCCAGGTATAAAAAATTATATTGAGTAAAATCTAAGGAGTAATATCAAGATAAGCATGATAAAGTTTCAGTGATTTAGTTAGCAGTGAAAAGGAGAAAAATAGAGCCTAAAACAGAAGGATGTTAAACCCAGAAAACTTCTGTAGAGCTAGGGAGTGAGGCATGAGACTTTTCACCACAATTCTTTCTTCTTTTCATCCTCTCAGCCCTGAATGAAGTAGGTGACTGGGCCACACTGCAGGCTTCTATCAGGGATTGAGCCCTCTTCCAAAATTCTGCTGAATGCATATAGAAGCATTCATGGAAACTAATTCTCCCACCTCGAGCAAGCTCTGCACCCTGATTAAGCACTTGCAAATTTTACACTGCTAAGCAGTGTCTTCATGAAGCTTTCCAAGGTTGCTTGGCAAGAAAAAGATCTTCCTCAAAAATATACTGATTATGGAATGGTTCATATACAACCTGCAAAGTGCTGCATAAGATAGGATCAGAAGCAAATGGTCAGAAGCTCACAAGGGTGCATATACTAGGTCCTTGACTAGCCACTGCATGATGGGAGGACACAAAATGGGATCTAGACACAGACATAAATAAAATATTGAGAAATGCCAGCACAGTTTCATGGCTAAAACACAGTTCAGAAATTAATTTCAGCTTTACATAATCACACAGGAAGTAATTAAATGAAACAAGACAACCTGCTTGTTCAGAAATTAATTTCTATGCTAATCTTGAACCCTAAATTTTTGCTAATCCTGTTTCACTTTAATCACATTTTCAAAAGCCTACACTCTTTACCATGTTTCCCAAATGCCACTGTTTTCCAGTGTGTTCTGTTTTGATACAGCTCTTGTCATTTTGCCCTCATCTGACAAATTCTTAAAAAGGCAATCTAAACACAATCCTACACAAAGTTTGGAATGTTTCTTGGTGCAAATGCCTCTGAAAATTTCAAACTTTTCTAGATCAGTTTGGCCCAGTCCAAATGATCAGAGGTCTCTATAAGAAAGCTCTCAAATCCTTTCCATGGGCTAAGTAAGAATCCAGCAAATTACCAAATGATGGATGAAGAATAGCTATTGTGATGCCTTTCAGCACACTGAAACTCACTCAAGTTGAGTCTGACTCTTTGTGACCCCATGGATTATACAGTCCATGGAATTCTTCAGGCCAGAATACTGGAGTGGGTACCCTTTCCCTTCTCCATGGGATCTTCCCAGCCCAAGGATTGAATCCAGGTTTCCTGCATTGCAAACAGATTCTTTACCAGCTGAGTCACAAGGGAAGCCCAAGAATACTGGAATGAGTAGCCTATCTCTTCCCCAGTGGATCTTCTCAACCCAGGAATCGAACCGGGGTCTTCTGCATTGCAGGCAGATTCTTTACCAGCTGAGCTACCAGGAAAACAAACACCAAATCACGCACTAGTCATTTTCCAAATTAAGTGATTATCATCCTTACAAAAAACATTTTAAAGCATCTAAGTAAAATGACTATAGCTTTTATGGACTCATACCCTATCTATCTTCCTCTAGATTGAAATATATTTATGACATCTAAGGACTGTTTGTTCAACTAGTTTACTCAGTCTATTGTTCATTTGTCCATTCATTTAACCAACATATACAAAGTGCTGGATGTTGTGCTTGGTGCTGGAGACATGAAGATAAAGATAAATCTATTCTCACTGTTTAATAGGAGAGAGAAATGGGAGAATAATATTGGATTATAGTGATAAGTATGTTAGAAGAATGCTCTCCACTGGAACGGAGAGTGTACCAAAGAAGGCTTCCATCACCAAGGAGATGATAAACAACCAGAGTCTGACTCAGGAAAAGGAGCTGCAACAGTGAATAGAGTAAAACTAAACTAGTTTTGAAAAAACTAAAAAAGTGAAATTCAGTAGGAATCATTTGGAAAGACAGGTGACCTGTGATTACCCTAGAATGCAGCTCAGTTTTATTGCTTCAGGGCAAGAGAAAGAAGTCCATGGTCTCCAAGGACTCCTTTCCACTTTACAATTTTTTTATTTTGAAGCTGTGGTACAAACTTAGCAATAAAATGATAAAGAAAAGCATTCCACTTGTGACCATAGTAGTCAGGACAGATGGAGAAGGGTACCAGGAGAATGTAGTAGAGAGTTCAGGATGCATGACCAAACAGTCCTCATCATCCAATAATCTCCCCAGATCTCTATGGCCCTAAGTCCTCAATCCTCTATGAGCATCATTTATAACTTTCCATTTGAGGGGCTGTGATATATCCCCATTCTTAGAAATCTCTGTGACCTTTTAAAAAGATAGCTCAAAACATGACCTATAAAATTTTAACCTACATTTCTTATTTTCAACACTTAAAATTTCAGAGTTCTTATATTCTTCCCTTTCTGCAAAATGAAAGAAATAATGAAAACATTTGTTCTGTTCCAAACTAAATAAAAACAGAAAATATACACTAAATTTAGCAGCAGTAATTCTATAGGGCTTCAGTAGAACTGGACTGCAATTGTATAATCTAATGAGAAGCACTTCACTCCATATTTGTGTGTCCCCCTTCAAATCCATGCTGTGGGGAGGGGAGTAATTTTTTTTTTTTAAGGGACTACCAGCCTGCAAAGAATCCACCTGCAATGCAGGAGACATAGGAAATGTGGGTTTGATTCCTGGGTCAGGAAAGTACTTTGGAGGAGGAAAACTGCAACCCACTCCAGTATTCTTCCTGAAAAATTCCATGGATAGAGGAGCCTGGTGGGCTACAGCCCAAAGGATCACAACTGAGCGACTAAGCACACACCTATATAAGTGATTAAACTACTCCTGGATGTGGTATAAGATAAATCAATAAGACAAAACAAACTAAACTCAACTTTAAGAGAAACTTTGTTATGGTGAAGACCCAAACATTAGACATCATTAAAGCTTCCTGATTAAATTAACATAAGAGGCACAATCTTTCCATTCCCCCTTCTGTTTAAGAAGCTGAAGCTTCTTTATACTGATATTTCAATGTGTCTGCAGGATTAGTTAAACCAGAGTAGATTCATAACCTTGTATAAAATAGGGAAGAAAAACCAAATAGCAACGATCACTAAATGTTGCAACAGACTATTCTACGTGGCACTCAAAAAAATGGTGTGCCCTTTAACACAGCAATTCTTCTAGGACTCTGACTCATGGAAAGATAGACAAGAATGTCAACTGATGTACTATTTGTACTGTAAAAGAGGGAAAAAAAATCTATTTTGATTAAAAGAAGATAGATAAATCAACTACATTAGAACCATGATATGGGATGCTGCTGCTGCTGCCGCTAAGTCGCTTCAGTAGTGTCCGACTCTGCAGCCCCATAGATGGCAGCCCACCAGGCTCCCCTGTCCCTGGGATTCTCCAGGCAAGAACACTGGAGTGGGTTGCCATTTCCTTCCTCAATGCGTGAAAGTGAAGTTGCTCAGTCATGTCCAACTCTTAGCGATCCCATGGACTGCAGCCTACCAGGCTCCTCTGTCCATGGGATTTTCCAGGCAAGAGTACTGGAGTGGGGTGCCATTGCCTTCTCCGATATGGGATGCTATGCAACCATTAGAATGAGATGTATTTTATATGTACTAGCATGAAAAGATCTCTAAGATATTAAATGAAAAAAAGGATGTCACTTAATATTATATATATATATCTGTATCTATACATAAAACTACATTCCATTTGTGTGAAAAATACATGTGTACATATATGTACATATATCTATACATTTAAAATATGGGAAGGAAAGATGTGTACCTGGGGAAGAAAGTGGATGAGTTGGAGGGAGGCAGGCTAAAGATATGATAAAGAGGAATTTGCTACTTCTTATACTTTAATGTTGTTTACATTTTATGATTAAAACTCTCTTAAAAAGTAAAAAGCAAATGGTATGCATCAGTTGTCAACGAGGGTAAAGAACAGTAACAGCAATAAAAAACCTAAAATAAAGTTAGAGGCCATAGCACACACTATAGAAAGCATACTAAAGTCTGTTCGAGAAGACTGAAAACTATCTTAGTAGCAGATTTTTGTTGTTGTTTTTTTTTTTTTTTCAGATAAGGTATTTTCAAACAGTGAATTATGTAACCCCAAAGCATAACATCTCTGATTAGTATGCACTGCAACTTTATACTATATAGATTGTATCATTCTGTAATGTGTCAAGCCCATCACTATAAAAGCACAAAACATATGCTTTTCACCTGTGATAAATCACCTTGACTAGGTCACAGAATGCGTAGACAGCAGGCTGTTGAGTTTTCTAAGTGCCACATAAGAGCCCTGAAACATAGTGACATTTTTCTTATTTTGCTGGCATAAGTGACACATGCCATCAAACCCACAGCCCATCTCACATTTGTTACACTTATGACAAGCAATTTTCATTGAGTAATGCTTGTTCATGTACATTGGCATAAAACAAAAGGAGATATATATTTATTTTTATTTCAAAAGTATAAAGTTGTATTCAAGTATTTTTATAATGCTGGTAATTTCTTACACTTATTAGAATTAGGATGATAAAATATAAATATTTAAAAAATAATAATTTGAATAATTATACAGGAGTTTTTGTTCCATGGTACAGTATTTAGTTCTATTTATTCCTCACCTTCTCCTAACTTTCTTCCTTCTTTTTTCCTCCCATCCTTTCTTCATGGCTTCGATAATTACATATTCAACACCTCTTATGTATTAAGCAGTGTGTTAGGTGTTAGGAATCCAAAGATGGTATGACATAATTTCTGCCATGAATGAGTTCACAGTATAGTGAAGTAAGCAGGTTAGACTGAACAGAACATGATGCTGTAACAAAATCCAAAAAGAAAATAACATTTATTGGGCATCTACTACGTGCAAAGCACCATGTTAGATGTTTTATCTACATGTTATTATTCTTTTAACCTTCATATTTAACCTTCCTACCTCCTGCAGGTATTTTTACTTTCTTTTTCCAAATGAGGAAATTGAATTGCAGAAAAATGAAATAATGTTAAAAATCTCAAAGCATCTAAGAGATCAATAGCAGTGCTGTTAATATGCTAAATTATAAACTTGGCTTCATTAACTCACTTGTTAATACCTGCCCCTGAACTAGAAACCAAAAATCTCGCCACCCACTGCCAAAGCTTACTTTTAGTTAGAAAGAAATGGGCTGCTATAGTTCAACAGTGAAACTTGGCATATGTTTTGTACAACTGAGTTTCCATTTTAAGTATAAGATGACATTATCATTCTATTAACAATTAATTTTTTTAAAAATTGACAATTGAGAGGGTGAATTCTTCTAAAAACAAAAGTATTGATACTATACACAGAAAATAGAGTACTCTAGAAATAATGTTGAATGATTTATTGGACCTCCATCTTACCAAGTTTCCTTAATTTCACAGTTTAAATGCATTCTTAATTTTTCTTCTCTTTTTGAATGACAGTATTGGATCAGTTTTTATAACCAAGACACATCTAGACAACTTAAGCTTTTAGAAGGAGAGGAGGAAGCAGGCATTTTATAGCTGGTAAAACTGAAGATCCAAGTATTAACTGAAGTTGAAAGAAAGGTCAACTAATGAGCCTTCCTCATAAATACAGTTTAACATTTTCTGTTCTCTTTGTTAATAGAGATGAAAAGTAGCTTGTTTGCTTCCTCCTTTCCTTCCAACAAACATATATTAAATACTTAACTGTGATCCAGACTTTGTGCTAGGTACTAGGAATACAAAAATGAAATAACACACAGTCTAACAAGGATCTTGTTAGGCCCTGTAAATACCATGTTCTAAGCACTGTATTGGGTTTCCCAGGTGGCGAAACCAGTGGTAAAGAATGCACCTGACATGCAGGAGACATAAGAGACGTGGGTTCAATCCCTGGGCCAGGAGGATCCCCTGGAGAAGGATGTGGCAACCCACTCCAGTATTCTTGCCTGGAGAATCCCATGGACAGAGGACCTGGTGAGCTACAATCCACAGACTCACAAAGAGTCGGACACGACTGAAGACAATTAGCATGTACACACAAGCAGTGTATTATGTGCTTTAGATGGGTTATCTCATTTAATACTTAAAATAACTCTGCCTGATAGGTAGTAATATTGTCTCCATTTTGCAAAGGAAAACAAAGCTAATGACAGTCACATATCCAGAAAGTAGCATTGCTAAATGTGTTTGCATTTTAATTACTATATGACACTGCTAAAATAAAGACAACCAAAGAACTGTGGGAGCCAGAAAGGTATAAAAGGGAGTGACCAACTTGGCTCCAGGCAGTCCAGAGAGCCTTTTTAGAGGAGATAATATTTGAGCTTTACCTTGAAAGAAGAGATAATAGATATACAGTGGGTGGACGGGTATTTTAGGCTGAGTAAAAAATAAAATTTTAATTGTGTGTGTATACACACACATATGTATATAAAGGAACAGAGGTGTAAAAGAGCAGGGCAAGATTGAAGAAATGAGCCAACAGACCTAAAGCTAGATGAGGAAAGTTTGTATGTTTCAACAAGGAACTTAGGCTTTATCCTGAAAATAGCAGAAAATTAAGAAAGTGGAATAAAAGACTGTGTGCATGTGTGTGTAAGATAATGCCTGTGGCAATGGAGGGAGTGGGCTGAAAGTACTATGTCTAAGTGTAACTGCAACAGTCTATGAGAGAAGGAAGGGGCTATCCTGAGGCTCTGTGTGATAATGTGATTTATGATAAGGAATACATATTTGGTTTTCACTCCTAGTCCATGACACAGGGCTCCTAAAACTTTTATAAATTTCTAAGTGATAAGAGCACTAGAAGCATCTTTTTATCTAGTGTGGTGACTCTGGGTGGGCTCCTGGATGGAGGCCAGTCAACAGAAAGATCAAACCATGACTAGGAATTTTAGCCCTGCCCCCACCTCGACTTCTCTAGAGAGGGGAGAGGGACTAGAAATGGAGTGGAACTCGATCAGGCCTACATGAGGAAGCTTCCATAAAATCCAACAGCATGGGATTCAGAGAGCTTCCACGTTAGTGAACACATCCACACTGGGAGGGTGATGCACCCCAACTCCACAGGGACAGAAGCTCCTGCACTTGGGACCCTCCCTGACTTCCCGCTATGTATCTCCTCATCTGGCTGTTCACTTGTATCCTTTAATAAACTGTAAGTGTTTTCCCGAGTTCTTTGAGCCTCTCTAGCAAATTAATCAAGCCCAAGACAGGGGTGGTGGGAACCTCTGATTCACAGCCGAGCCAGACAGAAGTTGGGGACCAGCTAACTACTTGTGATTGGCATCTGAAATGAGGGGAGAGCTGTCTTGTGGGACTGAACCCTTAACCTTCAGGATCTGACACTATCTACCAAGTAGATAGTGCCGGAGTTGAGTTAAATTGTATGTTGCACAGCTGGTGTCACAGAGAATTGCTTGTTGTGGGGAAAAACACTCCATGCATTTGGTGACCAGAAGTGTCGGAAGTGAAGTATTCTGTGTGAACATAAAGGCAAAACACACAAGAGGAAACACTGTTCATTTTTTTTCTTAATTTACTCTAGCTCTGCGGATGTCTAGGTGTCCAAGCAGCCTATCTTGTGCAGCATGCCGAGAGGGGTTAAAAAGAGCTGGTAATAGGGAAGTCAGTATCTGTACACCTTGTGTGTATGCTCAGCTGTGTCCAACTCTTGTGAACCCATGGACTGTAGCCCTCCAGGCTCCTCTGTCCATGTGATTTTTTCAGGCAATACTGGAATGGGGTGCCATGTCTTCCTCTAGGGATCTTCCCAACCCAGGAATTGAACCTGTGCCTCCTACATTGGCAGGAGGATTTTTTAGCACTGAGCTACCTGGGAAGCCCCCATGTACACATCTTACATGCCATGTTATTGTGTTAAGCATTTTTACATGCATTATTCACTTGATCCTCATAACAACCCTAGGAACTTATTTCTTTTTCTATTTTGTGGAGGAGATTTTCCGATTATTAAGAAAGTTATCTAAGATCATACAGGTGACCACTAGCGGACTATAATTCAAACCACTCACGCCTATCTTCCTTCAAAGCTTATGGCCTTTCACAGAGGACACGCTCGAGGACATTACAATCTATTCAATGGTTCCATTCATTCTAGTTGGCCTTCAATGAGTTTAAATAAAGTACATTTGAGAGCCAAAGTGTTAAAGCAGCAAAGATGACAAAATAAAGATCACAGAGCAGATCTATAAAATAAGACCTAGTAAGGGGCTTCATTTAAAAGTATGCTCTATGCATCACATTTGTGGGCATACTGCCATTCACCTAAAAGGGAAATTTCTAGAGATGCATGCATAATTTGCATTTGTGGTTTTGGAAACTTCCCAGAAAACCATGCTCTGAATAAAAGGACACAGTATTAAGGTAAAATCTATATGTAGCTTTGCCTAGCAACCTAACTTCCACAATCAAGGTTATTACTAAAACAATTTTGAGTAGGCTTTGTGTATTTGGCTGTATATATATGTGCACACACACACAAACACATACACAGTGTCGTTTTAGAGAAACCAGGCTAGCTGCTACCCGTAGGACCTCTTTGTAATGTTGCATTCCTGTGACTAAAAGGCCTTGATTTCATATGAAACTAAGCTTTCACACTGCTATAGCAAAGTTCCATTATCCTTTTATTATCATTCATTAAGTTTACAAATGGATTGGGAACGATAATCCACATGGTATAAGTGCTATATCAATATTAGTTGCTGCAATTGCTGTTATTCTTTATTATTATCATTACTATTTTTCCAATCCAACCAATCATCAACATTAATAGTATCAAGGGTAGACCCTGAAACTTTGGAGGGTCTAGCATAGCACGAATCTCATATGTCTTTGACCAAAGAAGCATCTTCTTTTTTTCTGAGAAGGATACTCTAGATTATGAGATTGACTCAAACAAGCCAATCATCATTTCATAGTTTCCTTCTTCAGTTCCCCGTCCCTCTATACGTCTGGCTTCTCTGTCCATGGGATTTCCCAGGCAAGAATACTGGAGAGGGTTGACATTTCCTCTTCAGGGGATCTTCCCAACCCAGGGACTGAACCCATGTCTTCTGTGTGTCTATTGGCAGCTAGATTCTTTACCACTGAGCCACCTACCTACCCATAAAATACAATGAAATAATGCCATTTGCAGCAACAAGGATAGAACTAGGGGTGAACGTATTAAGTGAAGTAAGTCAGAAAGAGACAAATATTATTTCATATCACTTATATGTGGAATCTACAATATGACACAAAGAAGCTTATCTACAAAATACACTTTCGTAAACATAGAGAACAGAGTTGTGGTTGCCAGAAGGAAAAGTGGGTACAAGAGGGATGAACTGAGAGTTAGGATGAACTAACAGATGCAAACTATTATATACTATAAGATAGATAAACAACAAAGTCCTATTGTATAGCACAGAAAACCATATTCAATAGCCTGTGATAAACCAAAATGTAAAATAATATGAAAAAGAATGCATTGGCTGGGCAAAAAGCTCATTCAGATTTTCTGTAAGATGTTATGAATGAACTTTTTGGCCAACTCAACTGAACTCCTTTTCTATACAGCAAAAATTAATACAATGTTATAAATCAACTACACCAATAAAATAAATTTAATTTAAAATTAAAGCAATAAAATAAATTTAAAAAAAATCTACCCTCAGGGATAAATCAGGAGCTTGGCATGAACACACACACTACTATATATAAGATAGATAACTAACAAGGACCTACTGTACACTCTATTCAATATTCTGTGATAACCTATACAGAAAAGACTCTAAAAAAGATTGAATATATGTATGTGTATAACTGAGTCAATTTGCTGTACATCTGAAACCAGCACAACACTGTTCCAATAACATTTTTAAAAAGGAACTAATTAAAAACAAAAAACAAGGGACTTCCCTTGTGGTCAAGTGGTAAAGAATCCACTTGCTAATGCAAGTGACATGGGTTCCACCCCTGGTCTGGGAAGACTCCACATGCTGCAGAGCAACTAAGCCCACCCACCACAGCTGCGGAGTCAATACGCTGCAGCACGGAAGTCCGGGAGCCCTAGAGTCCATGCTCTGCAACAGGAGAAGCCACCGCAATGAGAAGCCAAGGCACTGCACTAGAGAAAGCCCACACACAGCAGCGAAGAGCCTGTGCGCCACCGTGAAGAGCCAGTGCAGCCAAAAAAGAAAGGAAACCTCAAAAAAACCAAGCCCCTCCCCAACCCCCCAAAATATCCACCCTCGAGAAGACGCTGTTCTAGTGGACCACTCATGCCACACCTCTCACCCACATTATCCATCCATCTAGGGCCAGGATCAGATACCCTGTCAGGACACAGGACTGGCAATAGGTACAGAGCAGGGAGGAGAAGAGACCAGGCCTCCAGAGAGCCGCGCCTCACCCTTACCCTCCTGCCAGACTGACCATACATCAGCATGGTTAAAAGAAAATCCCCTCACCAACCGCCCCCGCCAACCACTACACTCACCTTTGTATGATGTTTTGGCTTTTATCACCTCTGGAAGCTCACAGTTCATGTGCTAAGAGGCGGCTCTCCTTTCCAACCAGTGGACACCTAACAATAAGAGTTTTTCATGAGGAAAAACTTGAAGATGTGTAGGCACCGAGGGCATTTTACATGAAAACCTAGACTCCTGGCTGCAGGGTTGTGTGCAAGCACCTTCTCATCAGGTACGAGCTGTACTGAGCAGCCCTGCGATCTAGGATTCTGTCCACATGCAATCCACTTGTGCCACGCTAGAGGCTGACATCAGCAGTGCCCAAAGGGCATGACCAGGAGATTGAATTTGACCTACTTCAGACTCGGGTTCCTGCTCTGTGGGATCTTAATGAGTTTCACTAAACCAAATCTTCTCAGTTTCCCTAAAATGTAAGGAAGGGAACAAGATTCAAACAATTCATTTAGAAATATCCCTTTATCTTGAGACGTTAACTAAACTTTTCAAATGAGAGCATGTCCAGTAGATGACTACCACTTATCCATCACAAGAGCAGGAACAGAAATTATCTACAAAATAGAGAAACTCAATTCTCAAAAAACCAAAAGTGTTATTTGGCCAGTGATTCAGCCTCTTTCTCTCAAACCAAACTTTTCGGTAAAAGTAACAGCATATGAGGAAAATAGGTGTTTTGAATTGAATCTCTTATTTTCCTTTTCTCCTGGTGGAGGTAACTAATAGTGAAACGGCCAAGAGGTAGGCAGGGAGCCACAGAGGATAGGAGGAGACGGCGTGAAGGACAGAAATAATCTACGGATGCTAGCTAGGTCTGAAACAATGTAGAATTCAGTGTGTTTCTACTTTACATGATAAAGGAAGAGGCATGGAAAATAATAGTTATACTAGCTTAGGTAATGACAGTAATTAATAGTTACATGCCTCTACTATGCTAGGCCCAGTGCCTGCCAGGTATTTTATATCCATTATCTCTTAGAAATTCTACAAGGGTGGCAGTATTCTTATCTTAGAAAAGAAAAAACTGGGGACTCAGAGAGTTAAGTGTCTTGCCCAGACTCACATAGCAAAGTGGAAGAGTCTGGACTGGAACCTAAACTCAAGGTCCTTCCCTTTCACCCCAAGTCTCCTCTGCATGACCCTTAGAATCCACTGCAATATTTGATACAGTTCTCAAATGGGAATCTATTATATTGATAGTTTAAAACATTTTTAATAACATTCCCATAAAACATGTAGAATATCATTAGGGAATGGAAAAATCACCTACAGAGCTTGTTTAAATTGAGTATTACTGGGTTCTATCACTGAAAGATTGAAATTCAGTAGGTCTGAGGTTTACTATCTAGACCTCAGGTCCAGGAATCTAGATTTTAAACAAGCATCCAAGTAATTAATATAGGTGATCATCAGATTATACTTTGAGACACAATGTCATTGACCCTACCTGAAATTTCTAATTCTCAATGTCCTATTCCCTTGCTTTGTCACTCACTTTGTTCTAAAATGTATGATGGATATATGCCAATGAGATTATAGTTTGGTGTTTCGGAAAAAAAATACAATACTGGTGGGAAAGCGCCTAAGTACTTGGTGGAACTCTGTTGCTAATAGTTGGGTAAACTCAAATAATTCCTTTGAATTGTTGGGGGCCTTTGCTTCTTTACAAATGAAGAGTTTCTAAAATCACACATCTATGATTTTATTTGGCTAAAGAAAGCCAATTTTTAAAATGAAAATGATTTCTAGAGCCTAAACATTTCAATGGTGAAATCTGATAAGCAGAGTCTACTTTCTCTATAAGTTTTATAATATCAGCACAGTGCCTCTCAATATCATGGATCTGGGGAAAGGGAATGGGAATCCAAAACTGGAAGTAAGTGCAAGTTATATTTTAAAACCATTCAGTTGTTTGCTTAGCAACTGATTTCTTCAATTTCCCGATGGCTCAGCAGGTAAAGGGATCTGCTTGCAATGAAGGAGGTGGAGGTTTGATTCCTGGGTGGGGAAGATTCCCTGGAGGAAGAAATGGCAACCCATTCCAGTATTCTTGCCTGAGAAAGCCCATGGACAGAGGATCCTGGTGGGCTACAGTCCAAAGGGTTGCAAAGAGTCGGACACGCCTGAGCACACCCACACAATCAAGTAGTTATAGCCATCCTAAGAATCCTTTTTGTATATATACAGTAGACTCTTGAACAATACAAGTTAGAACTGTGCTGGTCCACTTACATGTGGATTTTTTAAAATAGTAAATACTATGATACTAAATGATCCTCAGTTGAATCTGTGGATACAAATCCATAGACACAGAGGGTCAACTTTAAAGTTACCGGAGGATTTTCCAATGAGTAGAAAATGGGGCCTTAAATCCCCATGCTGTTTGAAGGCAACTGCATTTCAAATCTTAAAAGGCAAGTTGTTGCAAATCATTCATTCTAGTTTTCAGTAGCATCTTGCAGTCCAATGCAATTTTGAGTTAGCTTTTAAAGAACTAAAGACACCCCTTGATTTACATTAACACACCCTTGGATATTCAAAACACAGGTTGAGAATTGCTGATTTATAAATGCCCAAAGTATGATTTATTGGATGGTTAGTGTCCATGGAGATAAACCTAAGAAGTGAAATAATTATATGAGTGAAGCAAAGTTACAAAAGAGAAGGAAGACCATGGTAAAAGACCTATGGTTCCAAGTCAATGAGGAAAATCATGAAGCAGACTTGCTTGCTTTCAGAAAATTGTGTTTATTTACCTTGAAATATTCCTCTCAGCTCTGTGACTGATTAACACCTTCCTAAGGCGCTAATTTTCTTGTTCAAACAGCCTGGTCTAGAAGCAACTTTGGTTACAGAAATAAACGAAGGAACGATACCATGTATTATTACGTGGGAAATCTGAATCATCAGAAACAAAAGAAACAATTCACTCAATTATGAACTAAGTTGAAACGCACTACTTACAGCAATGTTGAAGGAGACATTAATTTCACATTTAGATAGTGTGCAATATTTTCTCCAGCATTTTGCAGTATAATTTAACAGCTCTTATTTAAAAAGGAACTTTTCAACTCAATTGATGCTAGTTTTATCTCTGAAGCTTTCAATTATACACATTCCCAAAAGCATCATATTAAGTAAACTCAATGCACTCATAATCTTACATAGCCAGTGTAGCATAGTAGAGGCACTTAGGGAAGTGTACTAAGATTATTTTGCATGTATCATAAGGATAAATATATGTTTTCAATCTATTTTCTAGCTATTTCCTAAGCCAGATTTTAGAGAGTTCATAAATTGACTTTGACTTCTTCAGTTTATGATTTTGCAGCATCCAAGAAAGATAAAATGTTTGCTGCTGCAGCTAAGCAATATAATATTGCTACAGTCTATTTATTTGTATTGCAAGGTAAGCTAACAAGTTAAAATGAAAAGGTTACTTTTTTAGGTCAAGAATTCGAAGAAAAACAAATTTTTATACTCCATACTAATCTTTAATAACATTCATGAATGTTCTGCCCTAAAAAACCAAAGTAACTATTTTTTATGGCTTAGAAAAAATTCTAGCCAATAACCTCTAATCCACCAATAACCCAAAATATGAACTCCAGAACCAAACCCCTGACAAACCATCAAAGACCAGGTGGGCAGCAGGTATATAGGTGCTCAAGCATCTTCTCCCTTCACATTGTACTGCATCTTCAAAACTGAAGAAATAGTTTTAAGAGCCAGAATGGGGCTGGTGGAACTACAGAGCTCTCTCTACTTAGAAAAATAAGAAGAAAAAAAAAAAATAAGAAGAGTATGTCCCAGTGAATCAGAAACTTCTGTTATCATGATGTTCAAAATCATTGGGATGCTACTTGGCCTGCAAACTGTGCATTTACCTAAATTTTCAGAGGTTTTGTGCCCACTTAAAAAAACTTTGGATATAATTGTCCAACTCGATGGACATGAGTTTGAGTGAACTCCGGGAGATGGTGATGGACAGGGAGGCCTGGCGTGCTGCAATTCATGGGGTTTCAGAGAGTCAGACATGGCTGAGCGACTGAACTCAACTGAGCTGAATTGAACTGAAGGATACTCTATCAGTGCTGAGGGGAAACCCAGAGAGCAAGACTTTGTTGTAATGTGTCTGTATTATACCTAAAGGATACATAACTTTTTCTAGAATTGTTGTTTAGGCATTCAGAATTTGGGTAGGCGAAAACTCAGCAGTGGCCACAGGACTGGAAAAGGTCAGTTTTCATTCCAATCCCAAAGAAAGGCAATGCCAAAGAATGTTCAAACTACTGCACAATTGCACTCATCTCACATGCTAGTAAAGTAATGCTCAAAATTCTCCAAGCCAGACTTCAGCAATATGTGAACCGTGAACTTCCAGATGTTCAAGCTGGTTTTAGAAAAGGCAGAGGAACCAGAGATCAAATTGCCAACATCTGCTGGATCATGGAAAAAGCAAGAGAGTTCGAGAAAAACATCTATTTCTGCTTTATTGACTATGCCAAAGCCTTTGACTGTGTGGATCACAATAAACTGTGGAACATTCTGAAAGAGATGGGAATACCAGACCACCTGACCTGCCTCTTGAGAAACCTGTATGCAGGTCAGGAAGCAACAGGTAGAACTGGACATGGAACAACAGACTGGTTCCAAATAGGAAAAGGAGTATGTCAAAGCTGTATATTGTCACCCTGCTTATTTAACCTGCATGCAGAGTACATCATGAGAAACGCTGGGCTGGAAGAAGCACAAGCTGGAATCAAGATTGCTGGGAGAAATATCAATAACCTCAGATATGTAGATGACACTGACACCACCCTTATGGCAGAAAGTGAAGAGGAACTCAAAAGCCTCTTGATGAAAGTGAAAGAGGAGAGTGAAAAAGTTGGCTTAAAGCTCAACATTCAGAAAACGAAGATCATGGCATCTGGTCCCATCACTTCATGGGAAATAGATGGGGAAACAGTGGAAACAGTGTCAGACTTTATCTTTTTAGGCTCCAAAATCACTGCAGATGGTGACTGCAGCCATGAAATAAAAAGACATTTGTTCCTTGGAAGAAAATTTATGACCAACCTAGATAGCATATTGAAAAGCAGAGACATTACTTTTCCAACAAAGGTCTGTCTAGTCAAGCCTATGGTTTTTCCAGTGGTCATGTATGGATGCGAGAGTTGGACTGTGAAGAAAGCTGAGCGCCAAAGAATTGATGCTTTTGAACTGTGGTGTTGGAGAAGACTCTTGAGGGTCCCTTGGACTGCAAGGAGATCCAACCAGTCCATTCTAAAGGAGACCAGCCCTGGGTGTTCTTTGGAAGGAATGGTGCTAAAGCTGAAACTCCAGTACTTTGGCCAACTCATGTGAAGAGTTGACTCATTGGAAAAGACTCATGCTGGGAGGGATTGGGGGCAGGAGGAGAAGGGGACGACAGAGGATGAGATGGCTGGATGGCATCACCGACTCAATGGACATGAGTTTAGTGAATTCCTGGAGATGGTGATGGACAGGGAGACCTGGTGTGCTGCAATTCATGAGGTCGCAGAGAGTCGACACAACTCAGTGACTGAATTGAACTGAACTGAACTGAAGGATACTCTATCAGTGCTGAGGGGAAACCCAGAGAGCAGGACTTTGTTGTAATGTGTCTGTATTATACCTAAAGGATACATAACTTTTTCTAGAATTGTTGTTTAGGCATTCAGAATTTGGGTAGGCTAAATCATTCTCAATAGTAATTCTGAATAATCCTTGTGTTTGAAATGCCAGATGGAGGAATATCAAGGTAGATGAAATGAATTAGTAATAATGGCAGCTAAAATTTATCAAGTGTTTGATATGAATGATTTTGGTTAATTCTCACAGTGCATATAATTATATATTCCATTTTACAAATGAGGAAACTGAGATCTACAGAAGTCAAGCAACTGGCTTAAGGATTCAGAGCTGGTAATGGAAGGATGAGAATTTAACCCAGGCAACTGGGTTCCATATCTGACATGTTTAAAAGATGTGCTATATGGCCTTCCAGAAGCCCTTGTTTGCTTCCAGGAAGTCCACCTCCACAGTGGTCAGCCTGTCTTTGTTTACCTGTCATTAGTTGCCAAGGAAATGAGACAATCCCTAAGGTGAGCAGCATAAAATGTTCAAATGAGAATTAAATAAGGAACTTGTGTTTTTATTTATGTTACATTGTGCTGTATGTAAGGCAAGTTTTGTATCATTCAGTACTTCAGAACCATACCATTAATTTTGGAATGTCAGATTAGCATGGAAGCTATCTAATCTATCATTTTTTTCAATAGGAATTTTCTGACACCAAGGATACAACGTTTAGGGATACAGCCTTTGTGAACATATTCCAAGTTAAAAAGTTCTTTGCAAAAGGATGGGGAAAAAGAGGGGTAACTATGTAGAATTTGAGGGAAGTGACCATAAGACAGATGGAATTGACTGAGAAAATCTCATTGCCTTGAAGTTCATGGAAGAAACTTGCCAACTCTGGCCCCTGGGATGCCCCTCAAGAATCTTGTGAGCAATGGACTTTTACAGAGTTTATAAAAACTCTAGGGACCTCATCTCTAGGGACCAGGGTGTTCCTCAGCTCCAGGAGAGATGCTAAGAAATTCCAAGAAGCCTGTGCAGTTCCTAACACCTTTGTGTGCACAGCTAAATAGTGCATACTATTTCCTTCCCTACCTCTTCTATTTTTACTTGTGTGGGGGGCGGCGGGAGGTGGTTTCTGTGTTATCTGTACCCAAAGAAATCTCCATGCCTTTATGAAGTGACAATGACCAAATTCTCTTTTCATCAATTCATTCAAAGTTTCTGGTCAAAACAGATAAAGAAATAACTAGAAAAGGTGGAAAAGATAAGATTTTTTAGTAAATTTAAAATATATTGTTTCCCTGAAGTCCTAGTGCTTTTTCAAAAGGCAGGCTCCTAATTTGTAATCACACTCTTAACTATTTTATATCCAAATTCATTCCATATTTCATGACCTTTTATTATTTAAACATTTTATTTCCTTATCTGGCATTGGTTATTTTTGAACCTGTGGTCAGATAAGAAGGCTGGGCGGATGGTACTTTCAATTTAAACGGATTTTTATGCCATTAAAAGGAACGTTTGCTCTGTCTAAGAAGAGCATTGACTGTAAAAGTCACAAGCCTCAGACCATTTCCTGTGGGATTTTTCCACTGTCCTTCCAATTAGCCAGTCAATGTGATGTTTCTCTAAACATGATCATTTATTTTTCTCTGGAGGGTTACCTTCCATCCCATTCAAGAAAGATGATCCTGGAAAATAAGGACAGCTTTCTACACGCCCTCAGCACAGTATTAACTGCAGCCTAACGTAATAAATGACAAAAGGAAGAAGCATTCAGTTTCTTTACTCTTCTCATGTAAAAAAGCATTTGTTGCAGTTTGAATCCCAGCCAACTTTCATTGTTTAGACAATAATTAGTCGAATTATACCAATCACCAACAATCATAACAGACATTATATAATTGTAATTTAGACCATGACCTTGGACTTATGAAAACAGAATGTGGGATATTTAATTGCATAATGTGGCACTACAATTCTATATCTATAAACTTCAGGTTTTTACATTAGCTAATTGATTTATAATACCCTGTACCTAAACATTTCTGAAAATGACAAAATTATGTGAGTTCCACAAGATAACCAAATAACATTTATTTCAAACAAACGGATCTATATTAAAAATATGACTTCCATTCTCCTATAAATAATGACTTCATATACTTCAGAAATTTGAAGGGACTTTGCAACAAACGGTTTAAATTGATCTGTTTCAGACAATTGGACTAGTTTAAATTATGGAAGGATGAAAACAAATCAACATCTTTTATAATCAGAGAAATGCTGAATCTGTTCAATACTCACTGTCAGTAGAGTTCACCTTAAGGAACAGAATGGGTTGTGCATATAAAAACAAACCCTAAGTTGGAAGCTTCACATCAACTGAATGATGAATAAAAGACTCTTCCAGCACAGTAGGCAAATTTCCCCTTTAATAAGCAGCCAGGAAAAAGCAATATTTCAATGTTTGCTCTCCTTCCTCTGAGAGAGAGGGTTTCACTATGACTTATTTTACTTCCTTTTTATTCTGTCCTATTTTCTTGGCTCTCACAGACAGCTCCAGTAGCAACATGACAATACCACTTTGCACTTGCCGAAAGCGCCTTTTCTCTAAAACTCTCAGCTGTGGTCTATGCGAGGAGAGTGTAAAACAGGGGAAATGATGCAAACACTGAAGTTCATCCTCTCGTGCAAACATTTTGAGAGACTCAGACTCATTTGAACTCCAGCCTGGGAAAGAAGGACACCAATGAAAACCTAACTCCTCCCAAACTTTATGCTTAGTATCCCTGAGGCCTTCGGCAAGATTCACCATTATCTTGAGCTCTGACTCACATATAAAATACAGCAATTCCATTTTCTTTATGCGCATCTGAAGAGTAACTAGATTGCTTTTTCTAAAATAAAACTTGGGGAAAAAAAGCAGATTCTTAGAATCTAAAAATAAGCCTAAAGTGGGTACTTAGTGAGTATCAGTCTTGGATGTATGTTTCTAGTTGAAAACATTCACATTTCTGTTTTGTTTTGTTTTTTTTAATGAAAAAACTTACTTATCCAGGGGGAAGAAAATCTCAAAATAAAAAATGCTTCAGAATATAATTTGTCAAAAGGTTGTTGATGCTCTCTTTTCGGTCTTTATTTGCATATGTATATGTAAATCTGCATCTATAGCCATCTACACAAGTATTTTTTAACGGAAGAGAACTTTCTTTACAAACATCAGAGATCTCTGTTGTATGCTACAGTTGTTTAAGGTTACTATCATTAGATAGAGATTTTCAACTTCCCAGGTTCCTGAGGAGTACCTGGGTTTCAGGCATCAAAAATCATTCCTTTGCTTTCAGCATTTATAATGGCTTTGAAAACTTAGAGCAGTTTTCCCTTCATATTTCATCAAAGATGCAGATAGTTCTTCTCAAAGTTTATCAGCTAATTAGAAGAGTTAATTCGTGTGGGTTGGAAATTCCTCAGCCCAGTTTTTATTTTAGTAAACCTAAAACAAAATACACATAACTATCTACTCCTCTACCAAGAGAAAAGGTAAGAAAGATAAATTAACCTGCCAGAGTAACCAGAAAAAATGTATTTTTGCAAACATGTATTTCTTGTAGATTAAAGAAAATATGTTTTCAAAAAGAGATTACAAGCCAGTATATACAGTACCATTCTGGTTTTGTTTTAAATAAATGTGTGTGTGTGTGTGTTAAAGTCACTCAGTCCTGTCTAACTCTTTGCAACCCCATGATTGTACTGGTGGTAACAGGACAGTGTGCACTTATCAAAACTCCACAGTATACAAAAAATGTGAATTTTACTGGAGGTGAATATGGTAAACTTTAAAAACACATTAATACACACACACACAAAACCTGGAAGGATATATGCCAAAATACTGATGGCAATCATCTCTTTGATGTATTATGGGTGATTTTCTTTCTTATCCTCTTAACATTTTAAAATATCTCCAATCAATATATATGTTACTTTTATTTCCAGGGGAAAATAAAATTACATTTCTTTCATCTGTTGAATGTGAACCTCCAGGTCTAGTTGCCTGCCTCTTGGAGGTCTTCTTCATCCCAGTATTCCTTTCTTTCTTTCCTTCTGTCCTTTATAATAGTTTCAATACATCAAAACTCAGTTTAAGAAGATGCAATGATTGCCTAATGCCTACTCAAGCTAGCCCTAATTTCTTTGCTGCCTCTGAATCTAACATGAGATTAGACAAAGATTTATTGAGCCCTTATTATGTGCTAGAATTACTAGGTGCTCTACATGAAATATCTTATGTAATCCTAGTACAATAACCTCAAATGATGTGCTTTTTCTGTCCTCAATTTACAGATGCCTATTGTCACAAGCTAATAGAGATGGAAGTGTGCTGATCCCAGAGCTCAAATTCTCAACCACTGCAGTGGAGTGAGGTGATTAAAAAGTATGACATCTGGGGTTTCCTTGGTGGCTCAGTGTTGAAGAGTCGGCCTGCCAATGCAAGATACATGGATTTGATCCATGATCTGGGAAGATCCTACATGCTGCAGAGCAACTAAGCCCACAACTATTGAGCCTGCGCTCTAGAACCTGGGAGCCACAACTATCAAAGCCACGCGCTGCAAGTACGGAAGCCTGCATGCCTTAGAGCCCTGCTCTGCAAGAAAAGAAGCCATCACAATGAGAAGCCTGCGCATCGCAACCAGAGAGCAGCAACCTCACTCACCACAACTAGAAAAAAGTCCACATAGCAACGAAGACTCAGCACAATCAAAAATAAATAAAATTATTCTTTTTTTAAAAAGTATGGAATCTGGAGGAAAGCTGCCTGGGTTCTAAACCTTGGCTCACTACTCTAGCGGGTGATCTCGGGGGAAATTATTTAACTCCCCTGAATCTTTTCCCTGAGCACACATAAAGATAATAGCAGCAACTGTTCAGTTGTTTGTGAGGGTTAAATTATATTATACATGTGAAGCGCTTAGTACAT
>SJXQ01006653.1:237182-256742 GCA_006408695.1 Aepyceros melampus | reverse complement strand
CCCTCTATCCCCTCCCTCCCACCCCTGCCAGTCTTCTTTCCTCTTCAGCTCTAGCAGGAACCTTCCTTCAGCTCCCATCAAGGTGATCCCCCAACTATTCAGCAATAGCACCAGGCTCTTCCTGTCTGCTACTTTTTTTGTCCAGAACATCTACTCTTTTCTTTTCCACCTCTGTCTTATCCTAGCTGACAAGGCTTAGCTCAAATTACCTTTCGTCCAAGACAACATTTCTTTATTAAGCTCCTTATGGGTGGTCACTAATGATTTTATGAACACTAATTTTGTCTTTTATTAAAATGGCCATCCAATAAGATAAAGAGTATTTCTATCATCATAGAAAGTTCTGTTAAAGAGCACAGGTCTCGAATGTAGACCTCTGGAGGGCAAGGACTATAGCTAAGGTTCTGGAAACCCAGCAGTACTTAACACAGTGATTACACAGGACAAATTCAGTGGAGCACTTATGTTTTATTGATTTGCCAAGGGTATTCACATTTGATGGGAATACTAATGTAGGCATGATTGTTTGACCTTGGCTACAAAATACTGGTTGATTAAGTTATTTATATAATTTCAATTTTCATTTCAAAACACCAAATTTCCAAAGAGCCCAGCTCATCTCTCCCTATTCAGGGAAATGAAATAGCTATTTTGCCAATGACCTCTCTAGTTATGAGCTGAGTCCTCTGTGACATATGCAATTTTCACAGAATCTTAGATTGAAGCTGCCCATGTTAAGTAATCTTGTGCAAAACATTACCTAAAAGAATTGTCTTAAAGCGAAAAGATTCCTTGTGCTTGACAAATACTGCCCTGATAGCCAGCAGCATTTCAATAAACAGAAAATGCCCACATTCACCTTATTTTTAAGGTAAAGAATTAAGGTCAACTGATATAACCAAGGTCATATTTTAGCACTGCTACGGGATACAGTTCTCTCAGACACCTGAGCCCCTAGCAAACACGCTCTCTTTACTGAATCCTAGAATTCTAAATCATTCCCATACCCTTAGGGTATTTTACGCTCACTAATGATGCCACTTATTCTGAGTGCCTACAATTTGTAAGCTCTCTGCAAAAGCAGTAAAAGCTGAGGCCAAGGCACAGCGCCCCCCACCCCCAACCCCAGCCTCAATCAGGTAAACATCTCGGCTCTATCCCAGCTGAGTCACTGTCACAGAGTAAAAGACTCAAAAAAGTCAGATTGAGCTTAAACCATTCCACTAAAGCTGCTGCAAAGTAGGCCATTAAGAAATAAAACATAAAAGTAACAAAACAGCCTTTTTTCCACCATATGCTAAGAGGTTTCTCCAAATGATAACACACACACACACACACACACACATACACACACACACACAATTCCATACATCAGACAGGAGGGCAAATTGAGAAAGTGGCTTCAGGGATGTGTTGATTGAAATACTCAAGCAAGATGAATTGCTTTTTGATAATTAGATTTGAGGAAGTCTCTCTCTCTCTTTTTTTTTTTTCGTCTTCTATGAGTCCACTGTTTTGTGTATTGCAGAAGGACTTAAAATTCCAAGGAGGTAAAGGTCTTTCTCCACATGTTTCAGCTCTTTGTGCTTTTATCCAAGACACAATGAAAACCTTTATAAAAATTTCTCTTAACAGGCTTATTCGCCAAATATTGACAATGTTAAAATGGTTCAGTATTTCACCCAAACTGTAATTAAGACTTGAGAAGAAAGTTATTCCTGGATATATCATTATTAACATTCAAAAAGAATAATAGAGGAGCAGATATGAGTTTCAACAAATGAAATTAGCAAAACGAACCTGATTTTATATTTTAGGCATTCTCTGATAGCATAGCTCCTAGAATTATAGCATAAATAATAGCCCCTATTATTAAAATTGAGCAATTCAACAAGGCACAAGATCAAAGTGCATGTACACTGGGTTAACCTCATACTCATTCAGTCTCAATTATTAAAAACTGCTTTTGGTTAGATTTGCACTTTGAGAGGATTTCTTAACTGACAGCAAATTTATAGCCTCTCCTTATTGCAGCAAATTTGCTTGACTTTTGGTCTTTATGCTGACATTTTGATAAACTAGTACTCAAGTCTCACGGAGAAATAGCATGATAATAATCTATAGCAAACACTTGCAAATTAAAAAAAAAAAAGGAGCAGAGATAGCAGGATAAAATGCAGCTCTCCAACGTCAGAAAAGTAATCAACAGCACCAACAGAAGCCTATTGGCAGTCTCTTTACGGTTGCCCATATTGAAGTCCCCTCCACCTCCCACAATCCCCTGGGAGGTGTGCTCAATTTTTTTCATTAAAGGGATTGAGATGGGAAGGTGGGGAGGGTCAGAGACAGAGGGACATAGAATGTGATGAAGAGATACAGACAGAGGAAGAGACAGAGAGACAGGGAGAAAGGCAGAGAAAAAGAATCCAAGACATAGAGTGAGAAGCTGAGAGAGAAACAGAAACCTCTAACTCAAGAGTTAACTATTACTAGGGTGGGCATTGAGTATAACAGCCTGTTGGAAAGTTCAAACAAGAGTGAAATGAAGGTGGGTGTATTCAGCTTAAATTGACTTGCTGAGTGGGCCAGTTATATTATCCCTGATGTTTCCACCACATCATGCCCCCGGTTCACATTCAGGGGCTCTATTTTGAGCATCATTTAACCTTGGTATTTTCTTTCACTCAGGTTGTTCCAGGTGGGTCAATCACCAGAAAGTAGAAAAAGTAATTTGTAATCTCCAAGTTATTTGGATCAGGAAGTTACGTTTCATTTGAAATGCAACTGTCTGAGCCACTCATCCCAATACCGTTACACAGCTTAGCTGCCCAGGGTGCTCCCAGATCTTGGCGTTTCATTAATTGCTACAAGATGATCACCTCCAACACTTGCATTAGTTGAAGCATCCTCTTGACCAGTGAAGCCGGAGGTAGGAAATGCTGCACGATTGACTGATTCTTTGGCAAAGCACAAGTCTGTGTGATGTGCTCTGCCTCAGGTGGCACTGGCCTGTTTGTTATACACAACTGAAGACACTGAGTATTCCAGTGAAACTTCATTTTAAAATGCCATCCACTATGCCAGTGGTTCTCAAATTTTGGCATGCATCAGAATCACCCAGACCTGGTAGCCCAGAGGGCTTGCTAGAACACATACTGCTGGCCCCTCCCCCTCACCGCACCTCCAGAGTTTCTGACTCAGGAGGTCTGGGGACCCACCTTAGGAATTCAGCAATTCCAGGTAACTGAGGAGAGGAAGATTGTCAGGAAAACAAAACAAAAAAACCAAATAGGTTCATACATGCAAAAAGGGGAGAAGATACTTCTTCTCTTTGGTCTGTGAAATACCAAAGCTTTTTAAACCTGAATGTGCCTAGGAATCACGGTCGAGATCTTGTTAAAATGCAGATTCTGTTTGAGCAGAACTGGACTGGGTCCAGACATTCTGCATGTCTGATGAACTCAGGTGATGTTGATGCAACTGGACCAGGAAGCACTGAATCTGAAGGCTCTACATTACCCGAGGCAGTGTTTATCAAAGTATGTCCTGATGACCATCTACATCAAAACCACAGGGTTGGTTGGTTAGGGAGGGAGGGTACTGTTCCTATTGCAGATTTCCCGCCCCCTAGATGTACTGTATCAAAAACTCTGAAAATGGAGTCCCAGGAATCTGCAGGTCAAACAAAAGTTTCTTTGATTCCTATATAGACTAAGAACAATGGACTGGGTGTTGGGGGATGGTGGGGTGAGGTGGGGTGGAGGGAAGGCAGGAAGAGGAGGACATTAACAGGTAGTTATTCAGGGATTAATATTTCCAGCTACTGGCTTACCAGGGTGCCTGCTTATTTTCTCTCCTTTATTCTGTTGCCCACCTTGTGTTGGTTGTTGCTGACATCAAAGAAACTAACTAGGATCCTAAAAGAAGGAGTGAAACTTCTAATCGCTTATTTTGTTCTGTATTAGTAAAATCTTAGTAAGAAAAAAAAGGAAACTATAGGCCATATTTAAATTTGTTTTCTGAAATTTAAATTATTTCTGCTTTATCTATCTTCTGTTTCCATAGACAACCACAAATTGTTGTCTAGACTTCTTTTGTTAGTAATGAGTGAAAAAATGTTTCTGTAGTGATTACTTAATATGTTGCTAAATCCAGGAGGCAGCAACTGTCTGCCAGCAAGTACCATATTGAAGTTTCCTAAACACTACAAAAAATAGAAATTATTTACAGTTAGCATTCAACATTGGCAAACAAGTCATGTTATTAAAGTTGTATTTGCATATGTTATATTAGGAGGCATGCAAATATATGTGCAAAACTGGTCATAATTAATCATTTCCACCAGTGATAAATATCTTATTTCCAATCTTGTGGTCCAATCCCTCCTTTCTTGGGAACACAGATGTGTGTTTCTAACCTGCTGGGAATACAGTATTATGTCAATACCCCTTTCCCAACCCCCTGATCTTATACCTAATTCCTATTTCTTAACCAAAGACTAAGAAAATAAACTTTGAATAGCAGTTGCTGCTACTGCTGCTAAGTCACTTCAGTCGTGTCTGACCCCATAGATGGCAGCCCCCCAGGCTCCCCCATCCCTGGGATTCTCCAGGCAAGAACACTGGAGTGGGTTGCCATTTCCTTCTCCAATGCATGAAAGTGAAAAGTGAAAGGGAAGTCGCTCAGTCATGTCCAACATGGACAAATGTTTCTAATCCTAGTTCGTATTGGCCGGAACAGCTACGGAAATTTTTGAAAGCTCAGGTTCCCAACCATCTCAAGATTCATATTCAGTAGGTTTGGGGTAGGCCAGGAAATTTGTAACTGTCTAAAACATTCCAGGTGATTAAGAGGATCAGCCAGAATTGGGCCCTACTGACATATATAAAAGAGCATTGGACAAAATCAAGGAACTTCAATAACATTACAGTTACTATTTTTGTTGTTCATAAAATTTATGTTAATTTAACATAAATTTATGTTTAATTTAATTTATGCTAACTTATGTTCTTCCTACATATCAGGCATGTTATGAAGCACTTTACAAATATCATCACTGAATCATCACACCAACCATGAATTTATGGGTGAGGAAAGTTAGGTAATTTGCCCGAAGTCAGAGATAGTAAGTGGCAAAGCATAAATTTGATTTTGTCATTAAGTAATAACTGAGTCATTTGAGCAGGCAGTGAGTCATTCAAGTCATTGGGTTTTCCCATTTGGAGATGAGGACTGGGAGACTAGGAAGTAGAGCTCTTCTAATCTTCCTTTAAGCTCTAATGTGTACTAGTGGAATTCTGTTAAACTAGGAGACATGGTTTGCGCCCATCTGGAGCTCAAGCTGGGTTGTCAGACTCCCTGGTTCTCCTTCTTGTTTCAGGTTTAAAGTGTCACTTCATCTCTGTCTCATTTCTTATGGAGCAAAAAACTCCTCCACCAGCAACCCTAGTCCATCTCTCAAGCATCTCCCAGGACCTCAGGGTAGAACCCCAATCCTCTTGGCCCACTGGGTAGCAGCTACCCAGCCCTGTGCCCTTGACACAGTGTTCTCCACCTCGATGCTCTGCCCTTCCTGGTTGCCTAATGGAATGAGCCTGCTCGCCCCTCACAATCAACACACATATCAACTCCTTCGTGTAAACATCCCTCTTTTCCTGTTCAGAACTGATTTTTTCTTTTAATGTTTTATTTTTGTCCTGTGTTACAGGTAGAGTGAACTGAAGGCCTAGCTCTTCAGCAATCTCAGTTTCAAATATTCTGTCAGCTTATCTACACAAGGATGCCAGTACTTGCAGTCTTGGTTTAGACAACATGGCAACTGTAGTTACGGCATATATCCCACTAGGAATGTAAACTGTTTTCCTTTCGGTGACATTATGGAGGACAGAGACACCTGCCTTATCTGTTTGACTATTCTTCCAGCCACTTCCATCCATCTATCCATCCATCCATCTACCCATTTATTTGCATGTAGATCAAGTTGCTGCTGCTGCTGCTAAGTCGCTTCAGTTGTGTTGTACTCTGTGCAACCCCAGAGATGGCAGCCCACCAGGATCCCCCATCCCTGGGATTCTCCAGGCAAGAACACTGAAGTAGGTTGCCATTTCCTTCTCCAGTGAATGAAAGTGAAAAGTGAAAGTGAAGTCTTGTCTGACTCTTAGCGACCCCACGGACTGCAGCCTACCAGGCTTCTCTGTCCATGAGATTTTCCAGGCAAGAGTACTGGAGTGGGTTGCCATTGCCTTCTCCGGTACATCAAATTACATATCCCAAATTTAAGTTGCCTACACTTGGCCCATAATAGACACAATTTTTTATTGAACTGATAGTAACTGATTTTATGTGAATCCCTATTTAGATAAGTCCTTTGCAATCATCTTCTTCTCTACCATACCCTCGCCACATTGGACAAAAAATCATTTCCTCTCAAAAAGTAGGTAATAAAATATTAAAGGAATGATAGCTATAGAAAATGAATAGAAGGACAGAAATGTTAAATTTGATTAGTGCAGGCTATCAGCATAATAAAAGAGACAAAGCTGACATTGTGCTTTGGTTAAAAGACAATGATGAAGGCCAAGTTCTTCAACTGGATCTGTGCCCAGCACTGCCTTTGTACCAAGTCTGGTAAAGGATTCAGACAGCATGATACCAATGTGACCCGTAAGACTAAGTGAAGGTAAGCAAGGGACCATGTCATAATCAGCTCAGACTGCTATAACAAAATAATATAGAGTGGCAGGGGCTTATCAGCAACAGAAATTTATTTCTCACTGTTCTGGAAACTGCAAGTCTAGGATAAGAGTGTAGGCAGCTCAGGTTCCTGTGAGGTCTCTCCCCCTTGTTGCAGACAGCTGCTTTCTCATGGTATCCTGCATGGCAGAGAGCAGACAAAGCAATCTCTCCTGTGATTCTTCTAAGCATGTTAGAAGAACATGAAGGCTCCATCCTTAGGACCTCATCTAATCTTAACCACCTTCTGAAGATCTCACCTCCCAGGACCATCACAATTTGGACTACAGCTTCAATATATAAATTCTGAGGGGACACAAACATTCATTCTCTTAGCAGACTGTGAATAGGTCCTCAGAGGCAGAGCTCTTCAACTCACCACAGCATAGGATGACAGTATTCAGGGAAAAGAAATAGAGTAGACTTCTAAAAGGGGTTTCATCTGCCAAGGCAATAAAATAAAAGCAAAAATAAATGGGACCAAATCAAACTTATAAGCTTTTTCACAGCAAAGAAAACTATAAACAAAATGGAAAGACAACCTATGAACTGGGAGAAGACATTTGCAAATGATGCAACCGACAAGGGCTTATTTTCCAAAATATACAAATAGCTCCTACAATTCAATAATTAAAAAACAAGCAATCCAATCAAAAAATGGCAGAAGACCTAAATAGATATTTCTCTAAAGAAGTCATACAGATGGTCAAGAGGCACATGAAAAGATGCTCATGATCACTAATAGAAAAATGCAAACCAAAACAACGAGATACTACATCAGTCAGAATGGCCATGATCAAAAAGGCTTACAAATAATAAATGCTGGAGAGGCTGTGGAGAAAAGTGAGCCTTCTTACACTCTTGGTGGGAATGTAAATTGATGCAGTCACTATGGAAAACAGTGTGAAAGTTCATCAAAAAACTAAAAATAGAGTTACCATATTATCTAGAAAATCACTTTCAGGCATATGCCCAGACAAAACTATAATTTGAAAAGATAAATGTACCCCTATGTTCAAAGCAGTGCTATTGACAACAGCCAAGACATGGAATCAACCTAAATGTCCACTGATAGATGAATGAATAAAGAAGATGTGGTACATTATACAGCCATATGAAATAATGAAATAATGCCATTATGTCATAAGAAAGAAATAATGCCTTTTGCAGCAACATGGATGGACCTAGAACTTATCATACTAAGTGAAGTAAGTCAGAAAGAAAAAAGACAAATACCATATCATATCACTTATACGTGGAATCTAGAATATCACGTAAATGAAAATATGAAACAAAAACAGGTTCACAAATATAGAGAACAGACTTATGGTTGTCAGGGGCAGGGGAGTGAAGGCAAGGATTGGGAGGTTGGGATTAGCAGATGTGAACTAGTATACACAGGATGGATAAACAAGGTATGACAGTACAGACAGAGAATGATATTCAGTATTCTGTGATGAATCATAATGGAAAAGAATATATGCACGTATAACAGAGTCACTGTGCTGTACAGCAGAAATTAAACACAACACTGTAAATCAATCACAATAAAACAGAAGAAATTATAGCTTCTATGTGCTTGGATACCAAGAGAACATCATGAATAAAGGCAAGATCATGAATAAGGAAATTCAGTGTTCCAAATCTCCTTTTCATGGTTATTGTTTGGCAACTTGTAGAAGGTTTCACTGATTTTCAAGATTTTCTTAAACATCTCTTCTCTGTGCTCCCAGACCATGTATCTCCCCTGTTAGCTACCACAGTGTGGCTTCCTATGACTTATCTATCCTTTTCATCACACAAAAGGAAAAACAGAAAGCTCTCCAAAAACAAGATGTCATTTACTCTGGTGTTTCCAAGACCTGGTAGAGACATAGAAATTGCTCAGTATATGTCTGATGAATTATTGAAGGGAAAAAAATTAGCCATCATCCCTATCATGAGTATTTCCTTTTAGTCGCCTCTTTTGGACTTTTCAAGTAGGTAGTGTCTTGTCTGTGTCATCCTCATAAACACGTGGGCTGTGTCAGGCCAGAGGTAGGTTTCTGACCCACAAGAGGTCTAAGCCTGGGAACAATGATGTAGAAAAGATCAAAGTACAGGGTGACTATTTGGACTAAATCCCTTGAAAGCAGAGAACTTTGCTATTTCAGCCATTCTGGAAAGCAGTTCTAATTCTGATTTTATTCTAGTAAGATAGGCAAACATTTCCTTTGCAAGAGTTGTCCTCTTCTTTCTGCTTTTGCATGAGTATCCAGAGTTCTTGTAGAGAGTTCTTACACTCCTCTGTGTAAGATGAGTGTTACAGCTTTAACATTTACTTCCTCTTAACCAAGACTCAGGAATCCTGAATCAATAATTTCAAAGATCAAGTGAGACGGCTTTTGCTTTGTAATGTGTTTTTCTATCTCACTATCCACACACTCTGCCCTTTTCTCTCTGTAATCATCTGTAATTAGTTTTCTGCCACAACCTGTTTAGAATAGCGGATGCACTTCCCTTGACCATCTAGTTGAATATTATACTTCACATTTGGTGAAACCTGGGTTATTCTAAAAAGGTTGGACATGGTGAATCATATTTTCTCGTAGAAAAGCAGAGAATGAGGTTTTGAGGCTTGGCTTATGGTTAGTGGCAAGTCATAAAAGAGCTGAGGCCTTGGACATTCTCCTGGAGCAGCCTCTAACACCTAAGTCACCTTTACTGTGTCAGCTCTGTGATCTCTGCCTTAGTTCTGTTAAGCAAAATGATATATATGTATTTAAAAAACCACATGTGAATGGCACTACATTTACTCTCTCATACATTTTCCAGTTCCTGTTATTTTCCCTAATGCACACTGGAAGAACATGGCCCAGATGGATGTCAACCAGCAGAAGCAGAGGGAACTGTATGGCTAGAGATTCCAGTGTCAATGTGGGATGTGGTCCTAAAGGCTTCAGATGACTGAGGTCTCATCATCCTCGACTAACCTGTATTGTTGTTATTATTTGTGACTCTTTACTTATGCAAATCTCCACAAAGAACAGTATTTCTTTTTTCTTTTTCATTTTTCAAATGTGGTCACATAATTATTTAAACACAATAGTGTATGTGAGTGATGTTTCCATTAACTGTGGGGATTTTACACAAATTGTAACTCCTTCAGCTCCTTTCATCTGGGAATTTTAGTCAGATTAGATCTAGATTGAGCTTTATGAGGGGTCTCTCAATGGTAAAAATAGCAAAGCATTTAAGGAAGTGTTATCTATATACAAATAGACTATATCTTCAAAGGATAGTTCATTATAACTAACATGAAATAATCCTGATTATTTCAGTAGGTCATATACAGAAAGTATAATTCTCCTTTCCCTACTTTATTTTTTCTGAGAGTAATATCACAGACCAAAGGATCATTAAAATCAGGTCCTGGATTTTTAATTTTCTTCAAAGGAATGTGTCAAGGAAAAGTATATGTTGTAAAAATCAGCTTATCACTGACAAGTCACTCCTTAGATTATTAAAGGTGCAAAAATTTCCACAACACCATTTACTTTTTATAGAGAAAAAATGCAAATGTTACAGTAAGAAGAGAAAAATAGTTTAACTCTATTCAGAATTGTTGAGAGGCATAACTAATGAGACACTATGCAATACTTTGCAAAACTGTCACCTCTCATTCATTTGAGTTCCAAATCTCCACTTGGGTATGAGCAAAATCTTTTACTGCTGCTTGTCTCATTATGGCTAGAGGTCCTCCTCCTAGGCTATCTGCATTGTTTCTCAAACCGGTGTTTTGCAGAACACTGACCTTCAAATGGTGGACAAGACAACAGAGCAGAGTGGTGGCGACCTTAATAGCCACAGGCATGAGCTGTATGTGGACTGATGACAAGGTATGTGCTGGACCCAGGATACTGATGAATCAATGCTGTTCACCTGATGCCAACATTTTAAAATTAGACTTTAATACACTTACAGTCCTAGTTCTAGCACATCCACCTCTGTGATTTTAAATGTTACCTGCTCTAATCCTTAGTCTCAGTATTTATAAAATAGGCATGATAAATAGTCCTTGTCACAATAATTGAGAATACAACGAGATGAGGCATGCCAATTTCTTTGTTCATGCTTACCTATTTCTTGTCTGTCCTTACCTCACTCCCAGGTAAAAATTAGGGACTTTACATGTACCCAGAGGTATCTCCAGTGCCAGGAACAGTGTGGTCACATAGCAGGAAGCTTGACAAATATTGTTCTGAAGAAATGAATGACTGAGACAGTGTAAGAGAAGATCCTGACATGATTCCTGGCAAATAGTAACTGCTCAATAAATACAATCAACCAAATTAGTTCTTTGAAATGTTTTTTGAATAAAGTAGCTCGTGTGATATATATTATAAAGACTCTGAGATATGGGGCTTCCTGGCCCAGTGGCTAAGACTGCACTCCCAATGGGGAAGCCCAGGATTCGATTTCCAATCAGGGAACTAGATTGCCCATGCTACAAATAAACAAGATCTTGCATGTAGCAACTAACGCTCAGTGCAGCCAAATAAACAAATGAAAAAAAAAAAAAAAAAAAGACTCTGAGATATCCTTCAGTGAAGAAATCGGCATAATTTTTATTTACTTCAGTGAAGAAATCTGCATAACTGCTGCAGTTACCAGTATTACTTAGCCACAAAACTCCCTCTTCTCAACTATATCTGCTAATCAATATTTTGCAACACTATTGTAAAACTGAACACACTTTGGGGAATAAGGAATTAGTTCAGCATCCCTATTTTAGGTAAGGCAACTGAGATCCAGCTATTAAAGAATTTGCCTAAATCAAGTAGCCAAGAGTAGCAATTCCAGAACTAGAAGCAAATGTTCCATGTTCCAGGCCTGTTGTTCTCTCCCCAGTGTGTGAGCCGTGACATTGTTCTCTGGGATTAGAAGGTATTGGATTCAAATCCCACCTGCATTGTCTAACATTGAGGCCTTATCAGACACCACTGGTGCTCCACTTCACAGCCTCTCTTCTCTAAGGGGGGGCCTCTTTGACATCTGAGCATTGTGTACCTGTTGGAATTGGCCCCCAGGAATGTGCAACCTGGAGGGTCTCAGGGCCTAACACCTCACTGGGCAACCTTTGACCAATAGGGGATGGTCTCTCATGGGTAAGTGCTTTCCCTTTCTACTCCCAGGCAGATAACGCTGAGGTCAGTCTGTATGTCTCCCTCGAGGGTCCCTCTGGGATGGACCCCAGGCACCCACAGCAGTGACATAGTTCACAGCTGGGTAGGAGTGTACGCGAACTCTCCACATTGCTAGCTTTCCTCCTTTCCACTCACGCTGCCTTTCCCCAGGTGTGTTACTCTTTTGCTTACTATTGGAAGCAGCTGTATTATCTCTTGTGAGCCCATTAAACATGTGCCAGGTTTTACACCAAAGGTGGCTGCGATCCGGCAGGCAGGGGTGTAAAAGAGGGAGTGACGTCTAAATATAAGTTGGACTAGAATGGAGGTCTCTCACAGATAAGAGGTGCTACTAGGCTCAAAGCTCTGTTGTTTTCCTCTTCCTGAGTTTTCAAGGATTTTGAGAAGACACGAGAACAATGTGTTTACAAACATACTCTGTGTTTTTAACACCTTCTGGTTTTTCTGTTATGCTGAATGAAAAGAGGGAGCCACTCTTGGTGTGGGAAAACCATGCAATCTGAGGTCATTACCATGATCCTTTAGCAATGTTGGGTAACCTATCAGGGCAGCAGAGGTTCAGGCTTTAAGCTTATTGTTCTGCTCTTGAGCCTAAGGCAAGAAAGAGAGGCAGCACTGCTGGATTACACTGTGGACAGACCCCCAAATCTCAGTTTATTTCCTGCTTATGTAATGATACAATACAAGGGTTTTAGTTCAGCAGTTTGCTTCCCTGTTACGCCTTAGGGACATGGGCTCTTCCACACTGTGGTCTTGTTCCCTGGAGCCTCATTTTCATCATCTGTATTCAGCTGGCAGAAGACAAGAGTATGGAGAAGGATCCCTGCCCACAGCTGACACTCAATACCAAAGTTTATATTCCACAGGCAAGAACTAGTCACGTGGCTCCCCCTAGAACAGTTCCATTCAGTTCATTTCAGTCGCTCAGTCGTGTCCAAATCTTTGCGGCCCCATGAATCGCAGCACACCAGGCCTCCTTGTCCATCACCAACTCCCGGAGTTCACTCAGACTCACGTCCATTGAGTCCGTGATGCCATCCAGCCATCTCATCCTCAGTTGTCCCCTTCTCCTCCTGCCCCCAATCCCTCCCAGCATCAGGGTCTTTTCCAATGAGTCAACTCTTCGCATGAGGTGGCCAGAGTACTGGAGTTTCAGCTTTAGCATCATTCCTTCCAAAGAAATCCCAGGGTTGATCTCCTTTAGAATGGACTGGTTGGATCTCCTTGCAGTCCAAGGGACTCTCAAGAGTCTTCTCCAACATCATAGTTCAAAAGCATCAATTCTTCGGTGCTCAGCCTTCTTCACAGTCCAGCTCTCACATTCATACATGACCACAGGAAAAACCATAGCCTTGACTAGACAGACCTTAGTCGGCAAAGTAATATCTCTGCTTTTGAATATGCTATCTAGGTTGGTCATAAGTTTTCTTCCAAGGAGTAAGCTCCTTTTAATTTCATGGCTGCAGTCACCATCTGCAGTGATTTTGGAGCCCAGAAAAATAAAGTCTGAACTGTTTCCACTGTTTCCCCATCTATTTCCCATGAAGTGATGGGACTGGATGCCATGATCTTCTTTTTCTGAATGTTGAGCTTTAAGCCAACTTTTTCACTCTCCTCTTTCACTTTCATCAAGAGGCTCTTTAGTTCCTCAAGGAGGTTAGTAAATGCAGTGGTGAATTATAAACTGGGGAAAGCAGCCCACCATCTCTGCTACAAAGGTACAGTGGTTAAGAATGCCAGTTCTAGGGACTTCCCTGGTATTTCAGTGGTTAAGACTTCACCTTCCAATGCAGGAGGTGCGGGTTTGATCATTAGTTGGGGAGCTAAGATCCCACGTACCTTGTGGCCAAAAAGCAAATCATGAAACAGAAGTAATACTGGAGCAAACTCTCTAAGACTTTAAAAATGGTCCACATTGGAAAAAAAGAATCTTAAAAAAGAATGCCAGTTCTAGAGCCTAGGACCTGAATCCAGGTCCCAGTTCTGCCCCTCAGATGTTGTTTACTCAGTCATGTCTGAGTCTTTGTGACCCCATGGGCTGCAGCATGCCAGGCTTCCGTGTCCTTCACTATCTCCCGGAGTTTGCTCAAACTTTTGTCCACTGAGCTGATGCCATTCAACCATCTCATCCACTGTCGCCCCCTTCTCCTGTCCTTAGTCTTTCCCAGCATCAAGGTCTTTTCCAGTGAGTAGGCTCTTCACATCAGGTGGCCAAAGTATTACAGCTTCAGCTTCAGCATCAGACCTTCCAATGAATATTCAGGGTTGATTTCCTTTAAGAATGACTGGTTTGATCTCCTTGCTGTTCAAGGGACTCTCAGGAGTATTCTCCAGCATCACAATTCAAAAGTATCAGATCTTTGGTGCTCAGCCTTTTTTATGGTCCAACTCTCACATCCATACATGATTATGGAAAAACCATAGCTTTGACTATACAGACTATACAAAGTGATGTCTCTGATTTTCAATATGCTGTCTAGGTTTGTCATAGCTTTTCCTAAAAGAAGCAAAAGTCTTTTAATTTGGGGGCTGAGTGACTGTCTGTAGTGATTTTGAAGACCAAGAAAATAAGATCTGTCACTGTTTTCATTTTCCCCCATCTACTTGCCATGAAGTGATGGGACCAGATTAAACCAGCTTTTTCACTCTCCTCTTTCACCTTCATCAAGAGGCTCTTTAGTTCAAATTTATTGCCTGCCTTTAATTTGCTATGAATTAACTTGGTTTCTCAAGTCTTAAGAAGGAATGGTTAAAAGTGAAGTATTTAGTTAATTCACTTACCTGGTATCCCTGGTTGAAATCATCTACATTTATCCATCTTCTATATTGCCATCAGCATTCTGTCCCTATATAAATCTGATTATTTTACTTTCCTGCTTAAAATCTAAATCGCTTCCTTTCTCCCTATGAATTAAGTTCCAACTTCTTAGCCTGATATATCAGGACCTCTAAACACTGCTACCCCGACTTATCTTTTACCACCTGCTCCAGCACCCTTCCACTAATGCCTCACCGCACTGGATTTTCTCCATTCTTTTCCACACCTTTGTGACCATCTATATGCTGCTACTAGAATTCTGTTCCCTATCCCATTACCACCTGGCAAAGGCCCATGTACTATTCTTTAAGGCCCACTCATCTGATCCCTTTTCTTTGAAGCCTTCCCTGGATCTGCCAGCTCTGCCTCCTCCCACCACCACCACCACCACCACTCCCTGATGCCTGGGTGAAATCAGCTACCCCTTTCCCTGATTCCCATCACATGTAAACATACCTCCATGGTGGTATTTACTACTTTACACTCTGGTTTTCCAGCAGTCAGCCTCTCAGGCACAGCTGTGAGACTCAAAAGCAGAGAACATGTCTGATTCATCTTTCACGGGCCCAAGAGAGCATCTGTCTCATTTAGCACCCAACACCCAAAAATGTTGAACTTCATTGGAATTCAAAATCCTGACACCATAGAAAAATCTGGAACAAGGAAATAAAATCCACTCATTCTCTTGTTGTATTTCTCATTACACAAGATCTTTACTTCTCAAGTAAAGATGGACCATGTAGTCTATTTCATAAAGTACAAAAAAGAAAAAAGGGTATGTTTTCTATAAAGTTACATGCAGCAAGCTTTGATGCTTATTCAAGATCTAGGAGAAACTATATGGTTTTTTATAAGTCATATGATTCTCAAACATTCTCTCTTATGATTCTCCTCTTAATATGTGTCATCATCCAGGGAGCAATGAAGTCACCAAGGTACATCCACTGGAGATGAGGACTGGAATGATGAAATGTCACATTCTCCACAATGTGGACACAGACCCTCTTTGGGCTTTTGAAAACTAATCTCTTATCACCAGACCTCCTTTCTGCAAAGGACTCTTTCAGAGGCGTTGGCATTTGGTGATGTGTATAGAGCAAGTATGGTTGTCACAATGGTCAGAGCATGCTTCTGGTGTTTAGCGGGTGGGAGACAGAAATGCCAAATACTTTGCAATGCATGGTCAGTCATGCAAACCAAATATTGAATATCATTCCACCAATGCCAATAACCCTCCAAGTAAGAACTACTGAGTTAAGGGATATGGTAAGCCCTTAGTTGAGAACCCTTGGGTTAACCACTCATATGCTTAAGTCTTTATTTTTTTAGGTGAGATAATAGCAAATCATAAAAACCCAAAAGGAAGTTCCTGCCTTTGTTTAAATACTTTTGATTTAAAGAAATTAATAATATTTTTCTTCCATGGACTAAGTATGGGCTTATATCACATTCACTGGAAATAGGAGACTCCTAAAAGAATCAACAAGAGAAGCATTTGGCAGGCCCTCTTGCTTGTGAATATAAGATAGTACAGCAGAATAAAATGGCCCTTCTTTGCAGTGCATTTAATTTAATAAAACACCAGATTAAAGGTAGGACAGTCTCATCCTTATTACAAAATAAACTGCAGAGTGAAAACTGAAACATGCACAATTCCATTAACCTTCCATTCATAAAGCATAATGTAAGTAGAATGTCATTTTAACATCCAACTGAACAAGGCTATTTCCATGCCCTTAAGAGTGCTTTACATCTTAAATTATTTGTCAGGGTGCACACAGGAAATAGTATTGGGGAACAAAAATCCCAGTGCAACAAACCATTTAGAAATATTTATCCTCTTAATCATCTGCTTTCTGAATGAAGATATTTCCTTTTCATATAGAGTTTTGTTTGCATTATTAAATATTCTTTTTATTGAAGTATAGTTGATATACAACATTATGTTAGTTTCAGGTGTATAGCATTGTGATCTGACAATCAAATACATTACAAAATCATCACCACCACAGGTCCAGTAACCATCTCTCACCATACAAAATTATTACAATATGGTTGACTATATCCCTTATCATTCTGTTAAATATTTTTAGCAGCATATGCAAAAGCATGTCAGTTGTGGCTTAACAATATTTATCGAATTTGGCATCTCTGTTAAATATTGACTTAGGGTGTACAGAATCACAGAACTTCAGAATCTCAGGCCTTCAAAGCCCAAGAAATCATGGAGTCCAGTTCCCTATTTTGCAGATGAGAAAACTGAGGCTCAGGAAGATGAGGGACATTGGAGGTGATAACCTGTAGGGCCAGAGAGGGAAAAGAGTGGATCTGGGTAGGTTTGCTTTGTGAGCTCTCAGCATTTTCCAGTTACAGATTGTCCTTAGTGAACCTTTAATTATTTTCTAAATGCTGCTGCTGCTAAGTTGATTCAGTCATGTCCAATTCTGTGAGACCCCATAGATGGCAGCCCACCAGGCTCCCCTGTCCCTGGGATTCTCCAGGCAAGAACACTGGAGTGGGTTGCCATTTCCTTCTCCAATGCATGAAAATGAAAAGTGAAAGTGAAGTCACTCAGTCGTGTTCGCCTCTTAGCGACCCCATGGACTGCAGCCTACCAGGCTCTTCTATCCATGGGATTTTCCAGGTAAGAGTACTGGAGTAGGGTGCCATTGCCTTCTCCGATCTTCTGAAAAGATAATGGCAATTCAAAACCCTGTTTATTTTATACCCTATTTTAGCTGTTAGTACTAATACAATGAGCTCATGACCAAAAAAGAGAAGAAAAATAGGGGTAAAACCAACCAACCACATAATTTATAAAACCATGAAACATAACCACCTAAGATTTGAAAAACATGTTGCATTTCATTAAGATATTGTGTTGTGTTCAGTTACAGTCAGTGCAGAAAGATGTAGCATCACTTACCTTCTCTGGCCCTAATGGGTTGGCACAAGGCAAGCAGGTCCTTTGGAGCCTATCTTTTCCTCCCTACCCCCCCCCCCCCCCCCACATCTTTGCAAATAAATTGCATACCTAATGCTGGCTTTGTGCAAGCGAATTTTAAGCCCAGGAAACAATAGAGTATATTTAGTATATTATAGCAATAGGCTTCAAGTTTAATGAGATTTGGATCTAATGTAGCAATTCGGAAGTCTCTTCAAGCTTATTAAAATGAGATTCTACTCAAGTTTACAAGCAGGTACAATAACACTTGAGATGTGACCGTATTCTGCATTCAAGAGGCTTTTTTTAAAGTACATCTAAAGCAAATTGCTTATGTAATATTCTCTTTTTCTTTCCATATTTTTATCCTATGACCACTGACACCGAAACAAACGTCCGTCTTTGACAGGTACTAGTGTAGCATTTTGGTAATTAGCTTAAAATACAGCTGCTTTGTCCTCCTGCTGCTTTCCCCCAAGGCAACCTGTATCTGAAAGCTTGTTTTAAAGCCATTCAACAAGCAGGAAGAACCACACCTGTTGCATTTGATTTCCTCCCCATTAAATCAGGATGAATAATTTAATAAGAGCTGCTCATGCACAGACACTCCAGCGACTGGTTGAAAGATATGACTACCAGGCTGCTGGCATTTTTGTTATTCCTGGCTGGTCTTGAGCAGAAACTTGTTTCTCTTCCTCAGTGGCAACAGCCCTGTGACCTGAGACTTTCACCTAAACCCTTAATTAGAGCACTAGGACCTTTAAGTTATGACAAGAGCCACTGTTTCTTTTGCAACCATGGCAGACACTTCTGGTTGGCTATTTAACTGACCATCACAGCCTCCATCTTCCTATAGGCGAAATAGGCAGATATTTGTATTCCCAGCCTCCTTTGCAGCCAGGGTAGTCATGTGACCCGGGTCTAAACAATGAAGCCTACGGTGAAGTTGCCAAGGGTCTTCTGGCAAATCTCCTCTTCCCTAATGGAGAGGTGGTTTAACACTGTAAGAGCTCTAGAGCTGAACTGCCAAAAGCTTGAGTCCAGCTTTACAACATCTTGTCTGTGTGACCCTGATAAAATGGTAACTGCACTCTCTGTGCTTTGATTTTTCCTATCTGCTGTAGAATTAAAGGAGTTAACACAGGTAAAGTACTTAGGATAGCCCTGAAAGATTAGCAAATGTTCAGAAATGTTAGTCATGATTATAATTAATGAAAGATAGAAGACACACAAAGGACATTTCTGCTAGCTGCCTTTGAAAATGGCTCTGTGAGGTCACAATGCCTTGAGTTATAGCAACCATTCTGTCATCATGAGGGGAAGAAAATTGCAAAGACTTTGACTCAGAACCCTTGAGTTCTGAAGATGCTGACACAAACCTGGGACTGCTTAACTCAAGGTTTTCTTAAGTAAACAATAAAGTAAAGTAAAGTGGCTCAGTCGTGTCCGACTCTTTGCGACCCCATGGACTGTAGCCTATCAGGCTCCTCTGTCCATGGGATTTTCCAGGCAATAGTACTGGAGTGACTTGCCATTTTCTTCTCTAAGGAAGTAAACAAGTAAACAATAGTCATTCTAATAGTGGATTTTCTGTTATTATCTACTGAACAATTCCATCTAACACTGTCAGTATTAATCCAGGGTTTAATCCCTATCATCTCTGCCTCCAGCTGTACTTTTGGCTTTGTTCACTGTTTCCTCCTCTGGGGGAAACCTTTTAGGATGTTCCCTCCTAACAGTCTGAGGCTGACTTTCTTTAATTCTCTCTGGGAACTCTCTTAAATAGGCTGTGGGTTTGATAACAGCCTCCTGTGAGGGAACTATGGTATAATGGAGAGTGGGAGTTATTAATCCTTCACCCTCCTTCATCTGAGCAAGAT